>DWEI01001931.1:0-15420 GCA_018245875.1 Mysoria ambigua
GTAGTGTTCGACCCGGGAATCGAACCCGGGACCCCTCGATCGGCAGTCGCATCTGCAACCAACACGACCAACGAGGCAGTCACGACCGACGTAATACGTATATATGTGCGTTATGTATTATGTCTTAATCGAGTATCGGAAATCATACGTCGAATTAATGGAGGTGAGAGATGCATACAAGTTAATGCAAATAAAAATTTATGTAATATGTTATAAAGACTAGTAGATATCTTTTTAACTTAATCGATAATTGAATTAAATTGAAATCTATAGCCAAATATATTGTTGATTAAGAATCATATACTGACATATTATGTACATATTTATATACATTTACATTAAGTATGCCCATCATCATATACAAAATTACTTACAGCCTGTGATTGGCGTCTATGAATTTCTCTTAATGTGTTTGTGTTTCTTAGTACGGCCCGCTGTTCGCAGTCGGTGGTGATATTGGGGTGCGTCCACATCTGACGAATGCGCCGGGAATGTGCAGCTCGAGAGCCGATTGCGAGCAGCTCGCGAGCTGCGCGCGTGCAGGCACGGCAATGGTTTGGTGCGCCTCTTTAGCGCAACCCATGAAAGACTCGCATAAGGCGCGCGCGCGACGCGCGATTTGCAGCTCGCGAGCTGCTCGCAATCGGCTCGCGAGCTGCACATTCACGGCGCATTCGCCATATGTGGACGCACCCTAGGGGGCGTCTGCTACGTAAATAGAATTATTATTGATAGAGTTAGACTTATATTTACATCGTTTATCTCGGTTGGGATGTATATAATGTAATGCTCTTATCAATTGCGAATTTCTATTCCCCACTATCTGTTGAAACGGTACATATTTACCGAGTGGACTTAAATATAATTAGCAATTAATAGAGATTTGAAGTACCGTTTTATCAACGTATACTTCATGTGAGTTTTCATGTTACCAGAATTCTGTTGCTTTTTCTGCTATTGGTCTACGCGTATGTTATTTATATACGTTTAGATACGTTTATTTGTAGGTTTCCTCGTTATATTGTATTTATTAATTTGTCACTTGTCTTTTTATTTGTCTTATCGTATCTTCTGCTGGAGTGTTATAAATATTTGTGTGATGACCAAAAATATTTGTTTTACTTGTGAAGGATATATTTCTTTATCGTCGTAGGCCTATTGAAGTGTACAGAATATAGGCCTCCCCTGAGGTTGTGCTCGTAATGCCCACGCTGGACATGTAGCTTGGGGAAACTATATACATAAGGCTGTATATTGAAAAGTGTAAATATGTATTTATCTACGTATTTGATTGCGATAACACAGACCTGCCTGGATTAGGTTGGTTTCAACAATTTTAAAATATTTTTGTACGTATTGTTTAAGTATCGAACGAATATCCTTGTCGCCATTTGATGTTATTTTGTTATTATCATTAATTCTATTTGCCGTTCTGAGCTCATTTTTTAGTTTTCGTCACATGTGTTCTTTAATTTGATGATTTGGAAATGTAATTTGATAATACACAAATTGAAAGGTTTTTCAATTTGCGTAATATTTGGTTTATTTGCGTGAAGTCTATTTTTCACGAAAAATACACATGACTAAAACTAATATTTCAATAACTACATGGTATTTCAAAACTATGTGTGTTTAAAGACGGGGTACCTTGGTGAATAAACAACAAGCCTATATTTCTCCGACGGCGGTTGGTGGGCAGAGCTTGTATTGTACTTCTATAATTTACCAGCTACATCGTACATCCCTTGGAATATGTGACGAGCCTATCGCTAAAATTTGAATGTGCGTATAAATACGAAAAGTTTCGTAAATAGAATATTGATGCGTTTTTTAGGTGGGGTAGATAATAAATAAACAGTTTTAGTATACGGCAAGTGAAGTACTGCTCGATTTGAAGCAACGTGGACCGCTGCGACGGTCGCTCTGTGGCGCGAGCGTGCAGTGCTGCGCCCTTGTAACGAACAGTCGCCGAGCACGGTGAACTTGGTAGGTATTTAGTTTTTACAAACATTATGTACATTACATACCCCAAAGGGGAACTGATATGAAGATGTAATAATAATTATGTTATACATTGAAAGTTGTTTCCATCGTGCGCGGATTTTTTAAAAGACAATGCTTAAGTTATAATGATACGAGTATAAATAAAGTACATAATATAAAATAAGAACATTTATATTCATAGTTTCTGTAGTATTCTAACTATAGGAGTACTTTAGGGGTTTAATTGATCGCGTTTAGAGGCCACGTGGACAGACCACCACACCCTTCAGAGCGGAATACAAATTGTTTTCATAACAATTACTTCATGGAAATAGGTGTAGCGCGGGCCTGGCCGCTCAAGAGTTTCTATTAAATATGTTTTATTCGGAAGTTTTGTGATACAGTGTTGTGTACAGAATGATTTAAAGCTTTCTCTGATAAGAAGGGTTGACCGTGCAAGTTAGATTCAGGTCGACTGGTCCAAAAACCAGTAAAGTTCTTATTTATATAGAATGTGCCATTAAATATATGTGTGTCTTCCATACGGAAAACAATTACGAAATATTGGGTGTGCAACTCATCATAGTGCAGCGGTAGCAATTGCTTTGGCAGAGTTGAATGATAAATTCTGCATACGAAGAGAGCGGAATGATAAAGTACGCATTCAAAATGTAATATCGCCCGAATAAGTTTCAGCCGTAGGTACTCGCATGACAATGTATGGAAATTGGAAGTTGGGGTAAATATAGTACCTAGTGTTTTTCGGTCGCCTTCGAGAAGCATTCTGGCGTTTTTATCCCGATTTGTTCAACATTTCGAAGAAATATCAATCGTATATCCCTGGTGATACGAAATTATCACTGCGACCCTTTCACACCTCCGACTTAAGTCTTTCTTGTGAATTTCTACTTGACATCGATCAGTGGTCCGTCACTGTGCTATCTTAGAGCATATGATGATATGGTGTTCGTGGTTGAGTGTGACAACTGATTTATGTACCTACCGACTGTGCAACATTCACTTGTTTCCACTACCTGTTTTTATGTCACATTGACACAGGAGAGACGGGTGTGCAATAGAGCAGTTTGATTGTTAGTCTATGATCTTTATAGGTATGTACGTATTATTGTTGCAGAGAGAAATATAAACAGGAAGTGTTTCTGCCAATGTTACGCAAAATATCATTAACATTATTGAGTACTTTATGTTGCTAATTTCATTTTCCACCCTACATAATAATAACTCTTTGGTGATTAATTTGTTATTCATGCATACTAAAATAATAATTTTCAGTTAAACCGTCTAATTAATTTTTCAATCGGCTTTAATTAAATGAACGATGTACATTCTTTACTCACATAATTAGTATCTGTCGGATATCGGAATTTTGAACACCTTAGGTAGACACGTTAGGTACTTACAACTCGATATTATAAATGAATAAATATTAAACGATTGTTGCACATCTACTCGGTGACTATAATAATCTATAAATAATTTTATGATTGACCTTATCCTTGTATTCGTTTTATTCCTCGTATGTACATCTTTGCGTATGTATGCGTAAATAACGGTAATTGTATAATTTATTGATTATATATGTAATTGCTCTTAACGCAATATTATCAATATTAAATTTATAATCTTGTACAATTAGTATATACACAATCATGTACTACTTCCCCCATCGTAAAAGTTATTACTAAACCAATTCCTTATAAAAAACAACTATTATATTTCATTTATATAAGTATAGACTGAAGTGGTCATAATTTACTAAAGCGTTCTTGCTAACGGTTAAGAAAATTGCTCTTATATCGATATAAACCTATGTGACCGAAAAATTGTGTTTCGATAAGAACCTTAAGTTGCCGTTTTTCACCATGCAGCTCTGTGGCGCTGTAATAGTTCCGCTACTGCATAATAGATGGCGTTGTACGCGGCGTTCGCTCCTAACCGCACTTGTATTGATTTATACTATCTTCCACATCAAATAAATTATTGGTTGTTCAAGATACGAATGTTTGCACAAAATCGTTATATCTTGTAAAATATTATGTTTGAATTGTAACTTAAACACATTTTTGTGGCACCGTGTTATAACCTAATCAAATACGTTCTGTAACTATTACTGTACTATAAGTAGCCTAATACTCGGACAAATTAGTAGTTCACGTAGAATAATACTTTTTTATGTGGTAGGAGGTAGAATGAATTGTTTTCCCTTCAGAAAGTTTTTTCATAAACTCAAATATCATTAAATTTCTACAACTATTTTTATAATTATCATCGAAACGGGCTGCGAATCAGGGAAGTGTTATTTCGGTTTTCCCGATAAAAACAGAAAATGAGAAATGATTGTGCTTAGAATTAGCAATTATCGTGGAAAGTTAGTCATGTTTCGGACAAGGACGTAGGCTGACTTGGCGCGATGCTGGTTGCAATCTAGACTGGCTTGTTGTAATGGTGCATAGCTACGTAAATATTCTTAATTGTATCGATTTTGTTCCATTTGTTTCATATTTCGACGTTTTGCTAAATTTTTCGTCGAGTACTTTGTTTCATTTAAATGCTATTTGACTTAGATTGGATGTTCTGATCCAATTCTTATTACACCATTTTGTTATTCGATGGCATCTATTCTTGACATACGCATCGAGCGCTGCTACGCTTGCTACTCAATTGCAACTAGAAGCTGACGTTCCATCGGCTTCAGGCATAATTTGTTTCTAGCTGTGTTATCGTTCTCGCCAAGTGAATTAACGTTTCGTACTCGTAATAATAATTTATTGTGACAACCGTTGCACTGCAACAGCAATTGAAACAATATCTGAATCATAATATAAATGGGTTGACGATTTTTTTTATTTCCCTGACCCTGACGGTTTTGGGGTTCAGGTCTATTGTCGATTAGATTGTTTTGTATTGAATGAATACCTCTCTTAGCCTATTCTGAATGTTCAAATTATACGTTGCAACTAATGTTGGTTTCGTGTCGCAACGATTCAAGATTGCTGTGCCGATTTAGTGATCGGAATGTGGTCCGTATTCGAGTCGAATTCCTTAAAATGTGGGCCCTTAATGCGAATATCACGCAACTGAAGGTCAAACTCGAGTCACGCGCTCACCTATCCGTATCATATTTCCTGTCAAGTGTTACGTCTGTATTGTACATGGACCTTAAGAGTTGTTCAACGAGCCCGGGCAGGGGCTCGCAGGGGTCGCCGCCGTCCGCCATCTTGTCCGCTCCGGTGATTGGATGATTGTTGCACGCGAGGAGCTACCGAGGTGAACGTGTTAACGGTGACATATTGATGCGGTTTTTTTTAAAAGAGAATCGTTCACTTAGATTATGTTTGTCCATGACTTATGTTAATTTTATTCCGAGGAATTTGAGAATCCTAGAACATTACAATTTTTTGAATCTTTTATTCACTATACAAGTGGCGCCATCTTGTATTGAAGGGTATACAGTCGAAACGTTTTTATGCAAAAACAATCATTTTCCTCCTGTATTTTTCAAAGCAACCCAAATCGCATTTCTGATATAAGAGAATCATAAGTATTACACCATGGTAAATAAGTTCCTGATTTTTAATTATTTCTATATCCACCTATAATACAGGCATCGCGTCAGATGTAACATGCCACAACAAAACATTGTGACCCGAAAATAGCTATTCGCCGAATTATTTCAGAGCAGTACCCGGGACCAAAGTTCAATGGCCGATTCGATGGTATCGAACGGGCACTCCGCGGCATCCCGTCCCGATGTCAACTGTCTTTGAATTTTCGCCAGTAACTTTGTCTGTTACTTGTCGGTGTTATCAACTAAACTTGCAAATTCAAAAGTTGCCTTAATAAAATGATTCACGATGTTAAAAGACTTTTCCTGAAAGGTTTCCGTTTGTTTATATTTAACATAACATGACATATACATTACGTAACACGAACATCATATTTTAAGTGTTTATATCTATTATGTTTTACGTGATTCGATAGTACTGGTGACAGTGTGCATGATATACAATCTTGTTGTCTACATCAATGACTTGTTCATTTTTTAACGTCAATTGGTTAGGTTTATTGATTTACTTTTTTGCTATAGTAAACGCATCTCTGAACACTACGAACGATAACTAGAGAATGATACGCAGTAGACATAGTTCGCTCGTTTATTGTAAATGGCCACTATTAATTTTTTTATTATTATTTTACTATTCAACATCATTACTGTTCCAAATATTTTAAAATTGTCTTTATTTTTTTTTTGCCTATTAATTTTTAACCTGTTGTTTTTTGTTTATTTTATACTTTCTGTAATGTACAGGCAGAGTCCAAAGCATTTCAATTACGAAAATATATATTCCTGGGAACGAGGGGCATACAAAAACTTGTAGCTTGGATACGCTAGACGCCTGCAGTCGTGGACATGATGTGGGCGGTGAGAGGAAAACGATTGCCGAACGTTGTGCACTCTGAGAACCGGCCGAGCGGAACGCGCGCCGCTGAAATATTGATGGATCGATGGCGTTTCGGCTCGCCGCGTCGTGTGACCAATGAAGATGTTTAACCATGTTACCATACACGCTCCGTTGATTACATGCACATATTTGTGTGAGCATATTGTGAATTATATGTATGTGTGTGTGTGCATTATATCTATTTATATATGATCTAAATATATATACCTATATGATATTTGCGCATGTTTGTATGATTGCACGTAGTATATGTAAACTGCAAATGTTAGTATGAGCGCTAGTGTGTTATATATCAGTATGTATATAAGCTAACCTCTCTCGCTTCCTACTACGGTAGGTATATCGACTAGAGGAGCATTTCAGGGATTTTAAGTTATCGCGTAACGCAAACATAGGCTTAAACCAATCACGTTGTTACGAGACGTATAAATTTATAATAGGCACATGTTAATTCGCGCGTTGCTACACAGTCCGAAGTATGTTCTCACGGAGTTACGGCACCGGCGGCAACGAAGGTCGCCTGTCCGCTTCCACAGCGTACAGCGTTCTTAATGATTCGAATTTTATTTCCCAAATACGTCCACGTCGTTTCTCGCTAATCTCATGTGACGCGTTGTTGTAATACGATCGTTCCGTTTTGTAAATCGTGCGCCGTAAAGTTGCACTCGTGTTAGGTTTTAATTATATGTGAATGATTACGAGTATGTTCACTTCTGGTTTAAGGTTTTTTTTTTTTTATTATTATTATTAGTAAAATAAGTATTAGGTGACAGAGTCAATGTTTGAGTATTTATAATGGAATTGTACTCACGGATAGTTGTCACGTTGAAGATTGTTTGATTTTGCTCCATTTAGATAATTTTAAGTTATAATGCATATTTGCGTCCACTTTGCTCTTCATTTCCATTCTGTGTTAATGATAGTAATTAGAATTTGTGAAACGTTACTCATTCGTTAATAGGTTCTACACAAAAAGCGCTCCGCAAAGCTCTCTGTTATTACGATATTTAGAAAGTTAAATATTACTTTTGAACAATATCTCGAAAGCAATATAAAATTATGCAGAATTTTTTTTAGAACAAAATCTTGAACCAACTCATAATACCCGAGCACAGATGTTCAGTGTCAGTCAAATGTTCAGAGTCCATGTTGTAGTAACTGGACAGCTCATACATTCATAATATACAATTTTGTTACGGTCGGAATCGAACTACGTAATTGCCGACTCTATTATATTTCGGGTCACTGAACACTGAACGCCTAGGACCCACACAATTTTTCCTACCCTGACTCGATGGCGAGCATGTATATGTAATACACATACGTGTGCATTCCTTTGCATCAATCGCGTAAATTTCCGTAGCGCACCTGCAGTTGGAATCGAGTAAACAGCGTCACCTGAACGACAAACACTGCGCCCACTGTCTTCACAGCGCCGTAGCTCGCTCACCCGTCCGTGTCGGTCGGTATACACAGTCGCCCGAGCAGGTGGGTGTCTGACGGGTGACCTAGTCGTGGTCGTGTGCATCTCTCCGTCCGTATAAATTATTGTATTCAGTATCTATTCGATGTGCCTCATTTCAAGGGTAGCCTTATTTATGTCCAACAGTGGGCTGCTATTTATCTTAACCTTTTTTTTTCTGTACGAGATGAAATGCTTTAATATTTTGGAACTGGAATGTACTACCCTTCTCTGTTTGCCTCTTTCAAGATTTCACGCGTTATATTACGTTTATATTGAAAACTCTAGTTCTTCAACACTCGAAGATCTCCATTAAGTTTGACAACCTAATCAGTTTTTCAATTATCGTATTCAATTAGTCCGCCAGATTGGTCATCAAGGGCCGGCCCTTTGAAAACCTTCTGCTCGGAAAGACCCTACTAACTAGATTAGACACGTCCGCGTGAGCAGTATAACTCGATTTAGTTCCTTAGGATGTATGTGTTTAAACAAATAACAAAGTAACGTCACGCCTGTAGCCCCCGGAGAGGTAGGCAGAGTAGTGTTCATGACTTACGTTTTTACAGCTCATAGTGAATGAAATAGATGACGATATAATTTTCTCTTTTAATGTTAACAGTCGTGTCTAACGAATATGGATGTCTAGGTACGGGGCAAGTAGGTACTGGCCGATGAATGCATCGAGATATAAATATATTTATAATCTCAAACGCGATGGAAGTTTGACTTTAAACTATTGAGTAATGAGTGTTGAGGATAGACCAAATTGATGTGCAGCCGGAAAAACGACTGGTGGTTATATATTTTGCTAAGTTAATATTACGTGGGCGTAACGTTTATTGTATTTTAATTCTGTATAGCTAATATTCATTTAATATTCATAATATAAGCAAAAATTTACATAGCGGATCAAACGTACGTGGGCGACAACATTGGTGTCGAAATCGAAAGGTGAAAGCGACTGATCGGCGACAGGACACTAATGCACGGCTTTTGTAACTATTCAAAATTATTGCTTTTACATTGTGAATAGAAATAGATTTTAAACTTTGTTCTTCCATTATTGTACTTAAATCTTGACATTGCAAATCAGTATTTTTATTGTTCTATGAACTGGCAGAAATAGATTGATATAAAATTGATCTTCATAACGCATCTCGAGCAGCGCCCTTCACGGATCAATCATAATAACAAAGCGTGCGGGGTATCGTTCGCCGCTCGATCGACTGTATCCTGTGCGGCCGGGAGTGGCTCGAGCGACGCTGCGCCGACACGGACCGTCGAGAGGCGGTGGTCGAAAAGTGGACGGCGCAATACTAGGAGCGATACCGCCGTGCCCCGCCGTCACTTACCGCGTGTTACATGCTAGATGAGTCTGTTCGACTAGATATTGGATCAACAGTAACATTTTTGTAACGACACTATTGTCACGTCAATTCGTGAATATTATTTGACCCTAGGTAGCGTAGTGGAGACATGTCACTGGCACGCCATGGGCAATTACGTTGTACTCTATCCGAGTTGTACTGCTGAAGTTGATACAGAGATCGTAACTAAAAAAAAAAACGTAACTTCACGCCTGTAATCCCCGAAGGGGTAGACAGAGGAATGCAGAAAATTCTCACGATTCACCAGTTACGCTTACGTCCCACTATGGAATAGGTGGTGAGCCTATTGCATATTGATCATAACTAAAGCTAATTTAAGTTAATTGAATAGATGGGGGACGACATTTCTTTAGCTCAGCTAATGTTATCGTAAGTACTGTCGCAGTTACAACCAGAGTCCCTGTCCTTGTTCGAGAGGACTCATAAAAGTCCCGCGGTCGGCTATGAACATATCTCTTAACGTGGCTGGACGAAGCTTGGGCAAAGTTCATATTCACCTGTGTAATTACAGTGTAGCGGAGTTGCAAGTTGTTGACCAAACAAGCGCCTGATAGATTTCGCTTACAAGTCGTGAAACAGCACCAACATGTATAAATTATTATTTATATTTTTTATTGTTTTACATTTTTATAAAAAAGACATACAAAGTATCGTTAAAAAGGGTGTAAACATAAAGTCCGTACACCTTGCGCCGTGGTCTTAATTTGTTACTAGAATTACAATAGTGTCTCAGTAACAAGATGCTACTTGTAAGGTAATTAAAATCATATATTCGTTATACGAAAGGAAAATGAAATTCAAAATACATTGCTAACCCGTACAAAATTGACAACTTTTGAGTGTCACTCGGCGAAAAGGACTGTCACGTGTCATAATAATACGTTTCAGTAACAACTGGAACGAGGGTGCTTGTGAAAAAATGCAGTCAACGCTCACGCCACGTATGCGAGAACCGAGCGCGTCTGTCGCCTGCAAATTTTCCGGACCGGATCCTCTTTGATCTCCCAATTGCCTCACAATTAATAGCGCCGTGAGAGAATAATTTGCCTTCAGAATTAAGACGTTATTATTATCATTATGATCCAGTATAAAATTACCATTCTTAACTACGGTTTTCGTTATGTTTTGACGTCAACTGGTTTGAGATTTTTTATTCGCTCGCAGCAAGCCCTGCGGTGGTACACTTAACACGCTACCGGGTTTTTTTTATAGCCGCTCAATTTTTAAGCAATCGCATGGAAGAATCAGTGTTTATAATATCAAATATCAAAAGGTGCTTAGAATTATTAGTCCGGTATTAACTGGAAAGGAAATTGTCACAGATACGGCTTATATTATTTAATTATTAAGCTCATTTAGATCAACATCAATCCTCGTTTCTACTCGTTTCCAGACGGGATCGACCTAATAACTAACGATACGATACTCACTTTACCGGAGCACATGACTTCTTTATGGATTTTGCGATATACGTTATGGGTACAACGTGAGCTGAATTTGTAACAGTATCGCCCAATATTCAATTATTTTACCGTAACCGCCAGTTGGCTCAACGGGCGTCCGGACTGGATTTATTTAATTATCAATGTATACATTAGCAGCGATCGGTTTTCGCACGAGAAATTTGACACCGCGTGTCTGTAATCATGCGGTAGTTTAATATGTGCGCTTGCCGATCTCGACTTTAACGTGCCGTGCTGTTTCTTAGTTCTTTGCTTACGGAAATTATTTCTGTAGGTAGCTATTCTTTATATTAAAATAAATTTTTATATTAAATTTTAATTAATGCATTGTCATTATTGATTGATATTATAATTATTGATTCGGAGCGCAGTGCTTTTGATACACATGAGGTGTGTGATGAGAGATGGTGACTTACCGCACCGCACCGCACTGTAGCGTGTCTCAGCGCCGTACCTACAGCCAGCGGTCAATGATTGCGCTGCGCATTGACACGCTCGCTCGTGTCGCCAATTAAAACACCGCCGTCAACGACGTCGCCGTTAGTACAGAGCGGCGCAATGCTCCGCCACGCTGCTCACGCGCTCGCTCGCTCGCTCGGATCTGCCGTGTCGTATTGTACATGTGTCACGTGGCGCAACACGCACACGCACACACGCACACACGCACACATACAGGCTTCGTTGTGTTTCGTGACTATTATGACGCGTGACATCACCGCGCGGTGTTAACACTGTCATTGCTCAACCAGTGGTGAGATGGTTGTTGTTATGTGGTTGCTTGTTGAGTTTTGACCAGTTGTTTTCTTCTTCGTATAGCCACCTGGACGCACATCGGACAGTAGCTGCGCTATCGTGACCAAATTGCATCCAAGTGTGTACATGGTTACATAATTATGTATATATGTAGGGCATGATTGAATATAGAAGGAATATAAATGCTTTTGATTTATTTATAGACAATACCTGAGTTACGTATTCCATGGTGGTAAATGTAAAGTAATTAGTGAATCGTGGTAGTGCATCTACTTAACTCCTGTTTCTATTTCTTTGGCGCAATACACGTGTGATGTTGTGTTATTGTGTTGGTCGTGTTGGTTGCAAGTGCGACTGCGACAAGTCGAACGCTACAAATTTTTTCATTACAAAATTTTCTGCTAGAAAATCTAATTAGAATTCTGGTAGTGGTTCGGAGTCTGAATATGTGCCAGATGTATGGCAATAGGCTCACCACCTATTACATAGTGGACGTAAACGTAACCTGTGAACCGTGGGAATGTTCTGCATTCCTCTGCCTACCTCTTCGGGGATTACAGGCGCGAAGTTACGTTACGTATATAATTATTTTGCGTAAGCTGAAAACAGCAAAATATTCAGAGAAGACTAAGGGTCTCGTTTTTCAACCTGTCGCTGGCTGCACTAACAAATGTTGGAGAAGAGGCGCCCCACGTTAATTGATGACACGGGCAACGTTGAGGTGAAACGGACGGAAGAGATCTAAGACCGGGAATCGAATATAACGAATGATGAATGAGAGTGAACGAGTATGTTTATTTCATCTTTATCGATATGTTTCTCGAGTTCTTTAACGGTCATCGTTGTTAGCTTCAAGCGTTCTATTCCTGTCCTGTAAACCATATTCTTATTCGTACCATCTGGATCTTACGATGTTAAAATTGTGTTCATTTAAACTGGTATGGTAAAATGAAATACTTGATTGTACCATATTGACTGCAAGGGATACAACAGTTTACCCTTTGTAAACTAATTCTAGGTTTAACAATGAAGTTGTAAAAATTATAATAGTGCTCGAGCAGTGTCTTCCATTGCATCTAGATAGGATAGATAATTAAAATAAAACTATATTCTTATTAAAATTTAATTTGAATTAGCCCATTTCGAAATTAATTTGTTTCATGTGGACGGATCAATCGGAAGGTATCTAAACACAACTCTCTATCCACTATCCAAACGCAAACACGACTTGCAGCCGCGGTTAAAAAAAGACTTTTATCATTGAAAACCTTATCAGAATATAAAAAACCATCCCATTTTACTTTTTATCACCGTCGAATAGTACCTGTTTTTATCACTTGCTTCGAATCCAATGACAAATATTTATGTTACATACGTAATAAGTCATTTTAATATTATATATTATACACGTACCGAAATGTTTAAGATGACGTCGGCGTAGCGTCGTTTTCGAATGTGCTGTGTCTCTTTGTTGAAAATAATTTTATATAAACAGCTGTAGGTTAAGTAGCTGTCAAACGCCAGCCTATTGATAAATAAAAAAAAACAACTAAATTTTTTTGAAATTGTTAAGGACTCAATTTTTGCCCCTAACATTTACTACCTATGCAGTTATTATAATAACGCAATTTTCATTTCAAGAAATTTTAAGTTGTACATATGTGTAATGTTTATTTGCATAAAAGGAAAGGCAAAAAACATTGTCGTCTTTTATTATAAAAATTTGATTTGTTGCCTATGTTTTTTATGTTCGTTATATTATTACACATATTAATCACTCTGTTATTAGTTCAAACATTCCGCCCTGATTTATAGTGGGCAGTACATTATACTATGAATGGAATTCAGCGCGCGCCTTTAGTAAACACCATTGCCGGTTAGGTTGTCCTACATTACCAGCGAGTGGACGTGTTAAAATCTTAATATGGTTACGATTATTTTTAATTCAGACATTCGTAAACAATAATGAAAATAAAATTTTAAGGTGAAATAGCACACGCTGTAACGATGAAGAGAAACAGCATGAGAAATTAAATGTATTAATGCCTAGTTTTTCGTAACGCCTTTGAAGATATCTAAAATGTAGTAAATAAAAATCAGGTTTTGGGCCGGGTGACATATAATCATTTTTGTTTATACTGTTCTTGACTTAAGAGGTGAATAGTGTTAAATAAGTAAATGAATTAACAATTATAATTTGAGCGTCGTTAGATGCCATATATGGTGCAATTGAGTGGTAAAATGTAAGTGGAATAGTTACACTAAATTGGTTACGAACGGCTTATACTGTTAAATTATTTTACCAGTATTAGGTATATTTACCTACGTTTCTATCTATCTATCGCTATGTATCAGCGTATGGGGCCATGAATTACAAATACTGTTATCAATTAGCAAATAACATAACGTTGTTTACCGTAGCCGCCTTTATCTTTCGATTTGAACTTGCAACGTCTGTGCGTCTGCGTACATGGTCGATGAACGATATGATCTTATATAAAATGTCTTTACATTTAATAATGAGCGTGATAGCGTAAGGAATTTCTTCGTGATCATAAATAATATTCTTTTCTATAGGAATAATGAAATACGATTTATCTGTTATGTTACGACGTTTACTCTGTTATGAGTTCACTTACTGTATGTACACACAGATATATATACCGTATCAATCGATGGGAGGGTTGTGCAAACGGATGAAAAGCAGACGGCGATTTGTTAGTAGAAAAAAAAAACAATAACAGACTGAAATAGGTATACGTTTAAATTTCACTCTGCATGAAACGGTCGGTCATGAAATGTAAGGTGTGCGCGTGGAATCAAAACAATCGGGCGTGGCCTGAGGCTTCGCATGGCGGCCGTGGTCCGCACAGTGCTCGGTGTACAGCGACGGAAGCACCGCGACCGCGCGCGGCAAGCGGCAGTCGCCTACTGCTGCGTCCACGGGCTGCACGTTCCACTAACGAATTGTTCCAAATACAAATTTCGAATTCATCGAACACGTGCTCAATTTGAAAAGTAACTGTCGGGAATTTGTTCCTCGTATTAGTGACGTCGGTGAGGTTCAGTGTGCGCGTGTGTTCTTCGATTGTGTCGTGTAGTTACTACACGGTGGTGAATACTCCCTCAATCGGTCTTCCTCTGAAGATTGCTCTTGAGGGGCCGTCACTTGTGTGTGATACTGTGGTAAAAAAACAAACTTGTGTGTGTATGCGTATATGCGTGTGTTCACGTAAGGTTTGTATTACATTTGTTTTGTTGTGATCAACAACAAGTCGGACCGGTTCCACTCAGGGATATTTCCATTATTTACGCTCGGATTGATTGCTAATGAATAAAACGTTACGATATGACGTCTAATTGAACCGGAACAAATACGTACCGTGTATCCGTCGATACAATGTTTCTATTATATTTGTTTTACTTAACTTTTATAATATTACGAATTAGCTTATTGCGTATTCAACAGCGGCAGTTTGAATATGTATGTATTATAAGCAACAGAGACTAAAACGTTATTAAAATATGAATAAAATAAATTAATTTATTTTAAAAGACACATTTTTCGATAGCAATAATAATGCTGTAAATATTCCAGTCCTTAAGGATTATAGCATTGCTTATACCTATTATGTATATGCAGTGGTGAGTCTTAAACATGTTGATTGCGTTGACGTTCAAGATACAACTTAATATACTCAATTCTTATACACACACATTTTTGAAAATGCCTCGCTATGGAGAGGAATCGGTGAAAGAAACTATAGGTGTGCTTATCCATCTTTTAAAATAAGTATGTACATAATTATATTAAAACGTAACTTCACGCCTGTAATCCCCGAAGGGGTAGGCAGAGGAATGCAGAGCATTCCCACGATTCACCGGTT
>DWEI01001932.1:0-15414 GCA_018245875.1 Mysoria ambigua
CGACCCGGGAATCGAACCCGGGACCTCCCGATCGGCAGTCGCACCTGCAACCAACACGACCAACGAGGCAGTCAATAGAACAATATCATATAATTCATTTAATCGGTTTATTAAGCGAGCAGATGGATAACTATTTGAACTTTTTAATAACTACAAATATACTACGATAATCTGGACACCTTCAGTTTGATTTATGGTGATACACACGTTGCATTTCGTGATAATAATGGTAAAATCGCGAGCCGGGCGGCGGATAAGGAGACTCTTTATTGATTAATACGAAACTCCTCGAGTTTCGAGTGGCTGGTGTTGATGTGTCCAATCATCTTATGAAGCTTTCGCTGCGTTAGAGATAAAGACAGATTAATTCGTTTTTTAAGTTTTTAAATGAATTATTCATAATTTTTTTGATATTTTCTTTCGTAAACGTGCATTACAAATCCCCGTCGACCATAAATTAGAGGAACTTCGTGCCTACATTACGATAACAGGAGTGAAGGTAGGCGTTGTAACTTAGAATTTAAAATGGGGATTTGAAACAGCGCTAAATTAAAATATTTATTTATTTATGTAGGTGCAGGCTCAGCGGTGTCGAACGATTCGGGAGTGTGGACGGGCGGCGAGGGCGCGGGCGCCGGCGAGGGCTCCCCGCGCTCGCGCCGCCGCCCGCGCAACCTCGAGATGGTGATGCGCGGCACGCACACCTTCCATCTGCGGGAGCTGCAAGTCGCCGATCTCGATATTATGGGTCAGTTCAACTTATTTATCATCTTCGTCACCAACCCTACTATTATACAGTCCTCTCGTAGTACAAAGTCGTTGTGTTTTTTATCGTCTCTGTTCTTCGTGTGCCACAGATTTAAATTTGCATCAAGTTACATTTATGTATTATAGTTTAAGGATGTATAATTAAAAAATGTATTGTATTCCCAGATGAAGCAGTGGTAACCGGGCACGCTGTGATACCGCTGCCGAAATTGCCAAGCACCTTCGACGAGGAGCTGTCTCCAGAGTACGAGGAGCCGGAGCCCGCGTACGCCCCGCCCTCCCCCGTCGTCCCTAAGCCGCCCGCGCCCGAATCTTTGCAGAGCTCTCCAATGTCAACTCTCGAGCGGTACAGAACCCGAACCAGACCTTCAAGAATCCAAACCAACCTAGACTACAAAGACGAGGAGAAGTTCGTTCTAGATAGAGCACAACCTGAAATATTGAATAAGCAGGTAACTACGACGTCGCCTTGAATAAAAATATACTTCATAAATTATTCATTGATTTTTTTCTTCTGCGAACGTTAGCTTCTTTTAGCGCAATAAAACATTTTAAATCCAAATTGTTGTTTCAGAAATCATTTATAATGTCGTCAAGTGGCGTTGCGTCCCCGAACACGGTGAACTCCAGCAAGGAGTCGAGTCCGTCTTGCAAGAGCGAGGAGAGTCACTTCGGCAACAGCAGCGCGTGGCAGAGCCACGCGGCCGGCGAGGCTATGGCGAATAGGTACGGAATATATTAAAAATAATAATAGATTGGTAAACGATACTGCAGTAATAGCAAAATAATACTAAATATTTTTATTTAAATATTCGTATTAAATATAACGGTGATAACGACGTTGAACAGATTTTCGATTAAATAATACTATCAAATGTTTCTTGGTATTGACACTGACATCGACCGAGTGAGCGTCAGTCCTCACCATAGACATTACACTGAGGTACACAGCCTAGGTCAGTGGTATAATATATCTATGGTTCTTACGTTCATAGTATAGTTCATAGTACGACATTTGAATAATTAGCGGGACATGATTAACGGCGCGCTGGTGTCACCTAGACACATATTAATAAGGTCGTAAAAAGTATCACTCACGCGTCGTTTGTCCTTGTGTTTGTGTTGTATAATATATTATAATTAATTATATTTATGTGTTTACTCTATTGCCGTTGCAGATCTCAAGATGACGTGTCCTTAGCTTTAAGCGTGTCGAGTTGCGAGGACGACAAGTCCAAGGTGGAATGCAAGGAGATGGAGAAGATCCCTGAGGCGGAGGTTCCTACGAAGACGATAGTTATCATGGACGAGCCGCCCGTGCCTCATCCGCTACTCATGAAGACCTCTCTGAACTTGAGTCAGCAGGATCCACTTCGTGGGACTATGATGGGTATTCAACAATACATTTGTTCACATCCTGTAAACTATTTTCAAATTTCACAAGTTAAACTTCCACGTTTCACCAGTTATGTTAGCGTCCCACCGTGGAATAAGAGATGCTCCTATCGTCATACATCAGGCACCAATCAAAATTGTGTGCCATTAAACTGAAATATTAAAGAGAAATATTAAGTTCCACAATCCTATCCATTAACAATGGCATTTGAAACGTATTATCCAACCCTTGTTGGTCAATACAACCTTGCATTATTTATGTAACAAAAATAAACTACTACCCTAGCCAATGCTACTTCTACGCAAACTGACCCGACCCTCGTTCCAGGTTCAATGACGAGCTCCAACTACAGCACGACGAGCACGTGCACGAACCAGAGCGCGGAGCACCACACGCTGACGCTGACGCTGGAGGAGAACAGGTTCGACATGTCGGCGCTGGAGGCGTCCACGCAGAGCCTGCTGGACGACGAGACGTCGCCCGCCGACAGCCTCATCTCGTCGGCTAGCGCCAGCGACGCGGGCCACGAGTCGCCGCCCGACGCGCCCGCCGCCTGCAGCGCCGACGCCGAGCCGCTGCCGCCGGTCAAGGAGGCAAGGTACCTACATATATTTACATGATTAAAATCTACCTTCTCATTGTTAATTAGACAATATATTGTCAACCCAGGTAGACAGATTATTTTACTGAAAGGTGTAAAGATATAAATAAATAAATGTATATGGGACATCATCGTCATCATCATCTTCGGTATCAGTGTACGTCAATCCTGGCGTTCTCTCCGGCGCGCGTCGTCCGCGTCCCCACACAGAGACTTGAGTCGCGCGTGGCGTGTCGGCAGCGAGGCGAGCGCGGGCGGCGCGTCGCCGCCGTCGCCGGGCTCGCCCACGCACGCGTCGGGCTCGCTGTCGCTGTCCGACGGCCGAGACTTCTTCGACGACGAAATCGCCGACCAGCCCGCGCTGCTCTTCCGCAGTGAGTTGCATTCGGTATAACGTGGCGTTGTGTCTGTCGTCCCCGAAGAGGTAGGCAGAAGAGTGTAGTGCCTAAGCTCCCACATTACGTCAGTTATGCTTACGTTCCACCATCGAATCGGTGGTAAGTTTCCACGACACTACTAAAAACTCTGTTATAAAAAGCCGACGGTATCTGACCGGAGAGTCGAATCCACGACCTCTCGACCAACAATCGCGCTTGCAGCCACTTGACTAACGGGACAGTATTACTTGTTAAATAACACTTATAATTGTGTACGCATTGTACACTTGTATTGTATAGTAAAAGTCAATTCATAATTTTTTAAATAATTTATATATATATGTAGGTAGTAAATACATCAAAAAATGCATGGCCCACAGATTGGTGGCGATTACATGCAGTTTTAATATTGTTTTTCACCTATTAATATAGGTCGTATAGTATAATTATTCGTCATTGTAAGATAATTAGTACAATGACGAGTAACATGACGTCATAAATGCAATACAATTGCTCAGACATTGATTGGGCGATATTCAATCAATCATACAATTACTAAAAAAAAAAAAAAATCGTTTTTTTTTTTTTTTTTTTTTTTTTCATACAATTACTACATGTTCAATACCACGACGTAGAACTGTTCACTGTTTAAACAGAATTCTGTCATTTTGAAAATAGAATTCGATATTTGATTATTTCATAACATTGCTGTCACGGGCACAGAGAACACGCACGGCAGCCCGGCGCCGCGGCGCGCCGACCCGGACGGCCGGCCCGGGCGCCGCGCGCGCGAGCTCGTCACGTCCAGCCCGCTGGCACAGAGGAGCAGGAAATGTAAGTCGTTTTATTAACTACGACATTCATTATTGCTTCATTTTTACATTATCTAGTTTTTTTTATCTAAAAATTTTTTCGCCTCTGTTACAATTAAGTATTTGGTTATTTATTCAAATGAAATGCTGAAAACATGAACACATATTCATAATGACCTTATTTGCTTGTAAAATATGAATACCGTGTAATAATTACTAGATATAAAATAACACATATTTAAGGGGCGTAAACACATAGCTCTAGACATTAAAATGTAGAGTAATACTTTTATACAGTTTCCAATGTTCGTTAATAGATGGCGCTACGCGTATTATATACTGGATTTCAAGTTA
Source organism: Mysoria ambigua (assembly GCA_018245875.1). NCBI lineage: Eukaryota > Metazoa > Arthropoda > Insecta > Lepidoptera > Hesperiidae > Mysoria > Mysoria ambigua. The sequence continues at coordinate 4,309 of DWEI01001932.1, forward strand.
CTTTATACAAACGATCCATACGAAGTTTAAACTAGCTTAAAGGTTTTAAGTAATATACGTTTCTTTACTAAAATTGTTTTCTAAAGCACCAGAGCCTCCCCCTCAGTTTAACTTTGGAAGAGTTACCTCTACGTTCGTCTCTCTGGCAGAGCTGGATAGCAAACCTACTGGATTTAGGCGTATTAAAAAAATTAAGTCGAAAGTAAAACTGTATTAAATAAAATAATTTTGTGATACTTGCAAGCTTACAAATTTCGTAATACATTCTTGATAACTTAGTTAGTTATCAAGTTAGATAGTTGCACCTAACCTCGATTTGGATAAATAACAATAGAGATACATTACACACACAGACGTCGCACCCTAAAGTGAGCGTCAAGAGGGCTCGTATCATGGCCATTATACGGCTAATAAACTAGTACATCATCGTTGGTCTGGCTGAATCCACTCTTAGACATTATACACCTGAGGGGACTTTGTCCGTGACCCCTCGCCGGGGATGTGGGGCGTGGCTAACGGCGGCGCGCGCGTGCCCGCAGCGAGCGCGCGCGCCGAGCGCACGCCGTCGCTGGACACGCTGTCGTCGCTGGCGTCCGACGACCTGATGGCGAACCACGAGCTGGCGCGCTCCGCCTCCAGCCTGCAGAGCGTCGACGACTACATCGAGCGGTGAGCCCCTGCACCAACACTCGCACTGTTGACCGCGAGTCGCACCATCGATGGCACCAGTAGGACCCATTCGTGATTGCTGCTTCGAGTGTTACACATGTGCACCTACCTCGTTTGCTACTATCTGTACCAAATTAGAACTTGCACTTTTATTTTTCCTGCTCAAACAAAAAACTGCCGTTACACAATCTCGTGACGCTGTACCGGTCTAATTTATGCATAAACAATTATTATTATTGCTACTCCGTATGTTCTCTACGCCCAATAAACTGCGACATGCAGATGTTACGGTCCACGGGGATGTACATATTTTTGCAAGTCATACAACAGTTGTTATAACGTGAATGAACAATTTTCGATATTTTTCCACAATTTTTCAAAAGTCCATGAATTCTAAAAAGTGTCGTTATTAGTGAAAAAAACATTTTGTCCAATAGTCAATGTCCTCTGTAAAATACAAGCAGTGTTTTTAGACATGAAGGCAATAACTTAACACAGTGTATTTAGAACAACTTTTATAAGATTATCACACCTTGACACAGATGAAGCTGGCGCGAAACCGCATACGCATAAAACGCAGTATGTACTCGTAAGTCGTCTCCGACGCTGTGAGAGGGGACTTGAGTGAATGGAAACAGACCATAGTTAAAGTGGATTTTAATCGTAACCCTTATTAATTTGAAATAAGTTGCATCGCATTAAATAATATTTCATATTAATAAATTATTTAAAACCAAATATATTTTTCTTATATAAATATTATCAATTCGTGGCTTAAAACTGAAAAATAAATTATATTTAAAATATAAGGAGTTTTTTATATTACGACATAATTGAAGTCTGTAAGTATATGCGTTCATTTTAACCTTCTCGTGCAGAATTAACGTTTCGTGCAGTAAGAACACACGTAGCTCTATATCACATGTCTTCCACATCTACTTGATGGTAGAACCCTCTGTGGCTCGACTCCGGCAACACCCTCGCCACACCTATTTCTACCTTATAACAGCAGAGTTAAGCGCTGCTGTGTTCCGGTTTTCCAGCTTAGGCCTCAGGGGTAGAGTCGCATCTGTGGTCGACTTATCTGAGGTTGATCACAGATGTCCATGGGCGGCAGTAGCATCTTGCCATCAGGTGGACTGCATGCCCGTCCTCTACTTCCTTATTATACACAAACAATCTACTAATTTATTATTCGATGACCGTATCCGTATTCCCTGAGCCCGTGCCAATGTGCCGCGACGTGTCGCAGATTGGACAGCTCGCTGCGCAGCGGGCTGAGCTCGCTGGACGAGCGGCAGCTGCGGCGCGAGCTGTCGTCGTCGGCGCAGGCCGCGCGCCGCTGGGGACAGCTGCTGGAGAGGAACAGCCAGCTGGACGCGCAGCTCGCGGCCGTGGCGCTGGCGCCCGGCGCCGCGCCCGCCGGCCCCGCCCCCACCGGCCCCGCCCTCGCCGGGTGAGTCCCCCGCCGCAGCGCACACACACTGCACGTGCAGGGTAATTAGAAATATATGTCAATGATACCGCCTGACAAAGAAACATTTCTCAATATTCTATGGCGCTGGTGGCGATTGCAGACGTGGCCAGATATTATCCGCTATCGGTGTGTAGCAACGGATTTTTTATATTTTACTCTATTGTTTTTCGAAACAAACTTAATTATCATTAATTTATCATTTTACTGCCTCGTTGATCGTGTTGGTTGCATGTGCGACTGCCGAGCGGGAGGTCCCGGGTCGCACACTACAATTTTTTTTAATTTAGAATTTTTAGCCGTTGTTCGGAGTCTGGATATGTGCCCGCTGCATGGCAATAGACTCACCACCTATTCCATAGTGGGACCTAAGCGTAACCGCTGAATCGTGGGAATGTTCAGCTTTCCTCTGCCTACCCCTTCGGGGATTACAGAGGAAATGAGTAAAAGAGGAAATGAGTAAAACTGTGTCGGAAAATAATTAACACGATCCTCAAAGTATCTATAAAGATGTCATATTTAACACTTGATGCTCTCTGCTTGCTCTGTAAAGTGCCCAGCGTGATGATATAGTACTATTCTTTAATGTAAAATATCTTACACATTATACATACATTTGGATTATATTGACAGTGTTGTTTGTATATCAATGATAATATCATAAGGAATCATAAGGAGTTTTCGATCAACGAGCAGCAGTTAATCTACTGATGTGTCGTGTGAAATGTTTGCCGACGCGCGTCGAACAGGAGACAGACGCCGCAGCGCGCGCACAGGCGGGACGTGCGCGGGGCGCGGACACAAGCTGGCGGTCGTTGTCAAACAAACACGGGCGCTCGCGCTCGCCAGCCGGCACAGTAGCGCGGGGCGTTTGCAGCGCGATATTATAGTTGAACTTTGACGTCTCTTCACGCCCGTAATCCCGGAAGCGGCAGGCAGAGGATAGCAGAACACTCCCACGTTTCACCGGTTACGTTTACGTCCCACTATGGATTAGGTGGTGAGCCTGTTGCCATGCATCCTGCACATAGTCAGACTCCTAATCACTACAAAATCTAAATTAGAATATTTTGTAGTGTTCGACCCCAGGAATGGAACCCCGGACCTCCCGATCGGCAGTCGCTCTTGCAACCAGCACAACCAACGAGGCAGGCATTACAATTTTCTGCAATACTTTAGCGAATATTGCGTGACAATACAATACCAAACAATCATTTTTAATTGTGCACCAAAATAAAAAAAATATTAACACACTACAGATTTTACCATTACATTCACAATGATTGTTTATGTTTGAAATATTTTCTTTACAAACGAAAATGAAGTGTGCAATACTACGCATTGTGATCTTGCTTCATAAATCTACTTGGGCATGGTCTTGACAAGAAAGTTAACAAGAAATTAAAACGAGCGTAGGCATGAAAGATTCCCCGTTTTGTTCTGTCGTTACAGCGATATTATACAATATTCATAATCTGTTCGATTGCAAAACGTAAAAGCATAGCTGTTTCGTTGACGCGAACGATTTAACAGTCTTCGTCTTTTACCTTGCATGACAATCGCCGAATCAATTATGCGCGCTCCGTTACTTTAGAACGAGTTGACTACTTCACTTTATTCGGCCATTACCACTCGTATAATGTTCTTACCAGACTTTTTTGCCCAGCGAGCCTAATTATCTTAAATTCTCCAATTTAACTTAAGGTCCGTTGCAACATTTAAACGTTCCGTTGATTGCTGGCCAATTCCGTATTCGTTGACGTTTAGAACCTTGACATAAACTGATTTTACTAACTTGACTTTTCGAAAGTTTTCTAATTCAACAGTTAAGATGTTTTTAATCATTTTCAAGAAGTATAATTTAAATATTTATATCAAGCTGCAACAACGAGCATGTAATCCAAGAGCAGGGCGGTAGAGAAATGTAGTAGGTACTTACATTTCTGTTTCACCAGTTATGTTTACGTCACACTATAGAGTAGATAACGATTTTTATATTCATAAAAGCTGACCAATATTCTCGTATTGCAAATCTAAGTAAATGTCTATATAAATAAACACAAATACGTCTAATAAACATCGGTTCAATCTCATAAATAACTGATATCTAATGTAAAAAAACTGATGAGCAATACTATCGTTTTGCAAATCTACATAAATATATAAGTAAGCACAAATACGTCTAATAAACATCGGTTCAATCTCATAAATAACTGATATCTAATGTAAAAAAACTGATGAGAGCAGTTAACGAAACGACATGCGATGCGATAGTAAAAATGAAAACAAAGCTCTAGTGGATACCGTTCGTGCTGTAATCAGATGAATTGTCCGCGTTCATCTGACCTCCATATATCGTTGCCCGCCACAATAGACGTTATACAACAATGGGAATATTCTCCGTCTTCTTGAGGCCGATCTGCGAGCGTTGATACGCGGGTGCGCGTCGTCTTGAGAATTCATACATTTCAAAACAAATAATAAATGCAAATTCGTTTTCGCAAAGCCGCAACAAAGATAACTGAAAAAGTGAAACTTAATTAAAACTTTTACATAAAAGTTTGTTAATATGACTAATGTTGAACAAACGATTATATAGAAACGTATCTTCATATACAAATACGTCTTGGATTTCGTCATATAAACCGGATATCGCATTATTTATATTAAAAAGTAATGCACAAATAACAAAAACTATAGTCGCTAGCTTCGCAAGCGTAGTTTCGTAAGCCAAAATGTGCGAAGCGAACGTTGATTTTCAAGGTGGATTTTACGGCTCTAAGGTCCTTGCTCCATGAGGTGATCAGATAAAGCGGCGTCGCAGCTGGCCGCGGCCGTGGTTCATCTCGCCGCCTGCCTGCGCCCGCGTGCCGCGCCGCCGCTCGCGGGCCAGTCGGCGGCTCGTCGCGCGCGCGCTCGTACGTAACCGGCGCGTCACGGCCGCGCGGTCGGCACGTGCTCCGCGCATCACCGCCGGCCGATCGAGTTTTAATCTCAATATATCGATCACGACCGGGTCATTGAACGTCCAAATTACTGCCCGCTCTCGTTTCGTTTGAAATATTATATCGAAATTTTTAATATCATTATCTGTTGTCGATGAATCGTGAATAGAAATTTGGAAGTGCTTTTACGTTAATCATTATGTTAGAACGCATAATCGACTACGTAATGAAAGTGTTATAATCAGTACTGAAGATATACTTAAGTGTCAAATATACGGATATAATAGCCGGTCAAGGATTGTTTACCCTGGAATGGGCAGCTATGATAAGCTGGGCTTAAGTCGGAAGCCCTAGTAATGAGCAAATAAGATTAACTGAGATTCCTGGTGTTAAAAGTTCGTTGACACGAAGTTTATATGTTTTAAACTTTTCATTTGTTATCTACCCACTTGCGTGTTCACGCATGACGCGAAATAGATAACGCATCCCATATGTTTCCACTATTTAAGCGCAGTCATACGAGTGCCAGGATGTGTAAACGCACGGTAACATCACATCCACGAACGTTATTTCTGTACAAATCACTTTCAAAGGACTGACTGAAGTGTTTTTCGAACATCTGCCGTCGACCCCGAGGCGGGATATATCGTTTTAACAAAAGAGTGTCTTTCAATGGCAACGTTCCTATTTTAAAATTATTGTGTTCAAACGACATTCATAGTGATAAATGTACGTGATCTTTGTGCGAGCACGAACGCCCGAGCGAACCCTTTTCGTAATAAGAATTGTGTCGAGGTTTTACTGAAACGTTGGATGTAATTACCCTCGGACATCAAACACGTGACGGTCTCGTTCCAATTGAGCTAAATACTAACTATCGATGTATACCCGCTAATGTTTACGTAGGCGACCGCAAGTTGCTTTGCGGTATCCTGTTGGCTATGTACCTAATGTCTTACGCGTTCTCCTATTATGTAAATGTATCTATTATTGTATGTATTATAAAATTGCTAATATTATAGAATGTGTTAATTTTATATGATTTTAAAAAGTATTTTCTGATAGTGACATACATGGCTTTTGCAAATTTTTCATAGTGAACCGTTAAAAATATTTCGCATGTTCAAACGTGGCAGGAGGGTTAACGAGTTAAGCAACCCCTGTTGTTGTCTAAATACAGTTACCATGGCAACATTGAATAACTTCATCAGATACCGACCGTAGCGGCTCCCTCGATGCGGATTCGCTAACAGGAACTCATAAAATATAAATGAGCACCAGTGATAATAAAGATGTACCTAACAGTGAATCGACGTGAGTGAAGTGAAAAGAATATCTTTCACGCCGTAACATTGTAGAAACTAGTTTAAAATGTATATTTTCATACAGTCGCAGTTATATTAGAAATTCGTATGTAAGTAATTAGGCAGCTAGATGTGCTTTCTTTAGTGAACAGCTTTCAGTTATAATTCTCTCCGTCATCATCTCCATTTGGGGCATTGTGTTTCAAGTGTGGCACATTCACCTGCCGACTAAGTGAGCAATTAGTTTTCATTGAAAATTTTCTACGAAAATATAGTTGTGTCACATCGAATGTATTATTGACAGTACATAATTACTTCCCTTCACTTATCATAATTTCACTTATATCTCTCTTCATTGTAGCATCACTAATGAACACGGTATTGTGAATAAAGCACAATAGCTCTTAATCTGTTTCCTAATGTTATTTATGGATTTCAATGTTCTCAAACTTACCAAATCAACCTTTGTCACTTTTGACCGCAGTCTCTCAAGTCTTAATGGCTCGTGCTTTTTATTCAACTCTTTCCTTATGAAACACTTTGGTTTTTTATTTATGCACAATGAATACTTACCTAATAAATATTGCATTATATCATAAAATTTTAGGGCATTTTTGATCATTGTTACGGACAGAAAAATCTCCGTTTTTAACAACGTTGTCATTTTAATAAATTATATAAACATAGTCGTATTTCTAAACGTCAATTAACTATTGGTCTCTTTAATAGGCGCTATTAAAACAAAATAAAATAGTAGATGATAGTATTACTTCAAAATGTCAAAACACGGCCTGTACCGTGAGAACAGGTTTCTTCAAATTTACGAAACTCTGACCTATTCCAATCAACAACTGAATGCTAAAACGCGAAATGACGTAATGTTTTGATGAAATCAAAAGGAACAAATCAAGCCAGATGCAAAACTTTAATACGCTGCAAAGAATTGGCTCAATTGTTATCTCCCAGACCGGAAATGTCCATATTTTTTTATTTATAAACGTTACGTGATTTTATAAAGACTTCATAAATAATTCGTATAATTTCGTCAACTATTGATTAAGATCTCATAACACAATGATAAGACATTCCACGATAAGCGCACAGCATATAAATAGACGATATATTTCTCTTTCGTCCCGTTTATAATTTTATGATTTTGGACGTAGATTCAATGACCCGGACATGAGAACTATCGTTATCAGAACTATTTATCGGAAGTGTGAAACGTGTGAAAATACAGAATTAAAACCAGGCAGTGAATGATAAAATTAAAAGATTGTGTTGTGTTGAGTGACGCAGAAAATCGACAACGTATTAAAGGAATGTGCCATTGTTTATAACGGTGGAACAAAAGTTTGTTGTGATGACGATGGAGAGAGCCAGCGTGTTGTTGGAGAAGGAGGCGCCGGTTAAAGGGATAGTGGCCAAAGTGGTCACTATGCTGAATAGCCAAGCACAAAGGTACGTAGTGTGTAATCGTAATTTGAAGACTAGAAATGATCGAGAACTTAACCAATCTGTACGGCCGATCGATAACAAAACCAATTAGAACTGAGCGTTTCTTTGGTTTACAAAAAATACAGTATTTCTTCCATGATCTATTTTAATAGACATTCGTAACAATTGTTTTTCTAAGTCATATGTATACATATTGAATAGTTAACGATGGAATTGCTACTGAATGAATAAGTAACGACGGTTTAAAGAAACCAATTATTTAATGGACAGCATGTTTAGTTATTTTTAGACATCAATGACTGCAATCATTGTCCTGTTCTATTTCTGTGGCTATGAAGATAGTTGTCTGAGGAGAAGTCCCAAGACGTTTATTAATTTTTTCATAAAAACGTAGCGTTCCCTAGCTATTCCTAGTTTCCCATTTCGACATTTTGAAGAATATTCCACCCGGTATTTCGCTGTAGATAACATAGAGTTGTTTATACTAATACTCACATTTAAATATTCAAATTGGTGTACAGTACCAAAAAATAAGTTTACTGATCGCGCTAAATGTTATAAGTCATACATATTCAGATACATTTTTAGAAATTTATACGCTAAATTGTTGTTCACTTAAAACACATTATGTGTAATGAGAGAAAATTACAAGACTTTCAATATAGTACATTGCACTTGAATATTCAAAACAATTATTCTTAGTATCATTGAAAATGAACACTTACTACAAAAGGTGGAAATATGTGTACTAAATGTAATATTATTTCTAATTATCTTAATAACCACTGTCACTCACTCACTGTCAATCACCAGTTACTAGAGGCCCCTTGTCTTCATTTCCTTAACAGGAGTTATACTAACGCCTATTAAAGAAGTAACTGCATTCAAGACTCTCTGAATTTCGTTCATTTTTAGCCAATACATTTTCGTAATACCATATTATATGGATTGAACTAATTAAAGTCAGTATAGACTCATAGCGTTTGGATAAAGTGGCTGAATAAAGTAGCTTTTCTGACAATATTCATTGATATCTCGAATGGTGTAAACCAATATGAAAATTAACTTTCGTAGAAAGTCGTAGAAAAGCTATTTTATTATATACTAAAACATTGAATTCGAAATAAAAATTAACTGCTTTGCAAGTAATAATTAAATACTATTACAACATTACATTCCATCGCGCATTTTCTTCGGCTTGCCGCATCCAGCTTCTGCTCCCAAACTTTCCTAGATTGTAATTCCATCGAGCCAATGTCGATATGAATGTTGTGGTATCATAATCCTTTAATACACCAGTAAAGTGTATATTTCTTTGTGTTAATGTGGAATTATTGAACAAGAAACAAAATTACGTCGCCGTACCAATCGATTTTCTTACCTTTATAATTCATCGACCTAAAAGTGTTTACTAATAAAGGCTAGAATATTTTGAAAAATACTCTGAGATAAATGTAACATTGTCACGTTAAAATTGTAATAATCAGTTTTATTTCTATTTGAATGAACCGAATACAAATCTCGTGTCTATATTTTTTTGAAACATTCTCGTCCATGAAAATGTGTTCTTCGTTCGTTGATACAGCTATGTGCGTGATAAAAATATTTTTATTTTATAGATTTTACGCCTTGTGTTGTGAATGGTCATAATCATGTATGTTAACTTTTCTTATCTGGCTTAGTGGCAACGTCCAGATATGATTTTTATCTATGTAAATCTATGGTCCAGTACCTTTAGAGTGATATAAAATTTTCCCGCTTCTTTTATAACATTGTCAAATGCAAAAGTTGGTGCGATCAGTGTTTCGACCGTCATATTTCAATACATAGATTCATATACATTGGCGGTTTGTTTTTGAATATAGATTCCAATCGCTCATAGATTAGATATATGGCCAAGTTATCTTTGCCTCAGAGTTGTACTACAGATAATGAGATAATGTCAGATATCGTTAACAATATCGTTAACAATCGATAAAGTAAAAGTGAAATATAAACAATATATTTATTTTAAAATTAATAACAACTAAATCATTATACAATGTTCAAATATTAAAGTGGCATAATAATCTAAGATTGAATAGTAACAATGTTGCAAATATAATATGGCTCATGAGATGATAAATGCGTTTTAACTATTGAGGACTAAATTAGTTTTTATATGAGTGTCTACCTGACTATTTGCGTAATCGAATGTTATAAGGTAATTCACCTTTTAACCTAATGAATAAATGCGCCATTATCTCACATAATTACTATATTCAGAACGTATCGGCCACCTATATAAATTGTTTTTATGATTATATAAGTTGACTGCCTCTTTGGTCGAGTGGTTGCAAGTGTGATAGCTGATGCAGACGTCCTGGGTTCGAATTTTTGTTGGGTACTATTTAATTTTTCTAACAGAATGTTCTAGTTAAAATTTTTAGTAGTCCACATTGTGCTCGACGGATTGAAGTATGGTACATTCGGCTGCCGACCTCTTCGGAGATTGAAGGCGTCATATTACACTTATAATGAGATAGATAAAGATCATTACACAACACAGTAGATTTATAAGTACTTTCGCAGATTTTAATTTTTTTTTCGCAATACCTATATATACTTCGTGCGATTTTGACAGTGGCACATTATATATCAGATTTTATAATTAAAGTCACTTAATACACATTAGACTTGTTAATCCCAATGACATAATTGATTATTGCTTACATAAGAGCTTAGAATAAAATTAGAATTACTAAAAACATTTTAGTATCAGGAAATCGCGTTCAATATAATGAATATTGAATACAAATATATTATATAGTAGTTACATGGAAAGTTCTCTTTATCAAATATAACAATACAATTTCACTGCATAAACTGCTGGCATGTCTAATACATAATATCGAGTGAATTTATAACAAAACTTAACCAAGTAGGTTGCTTGCAGATATGACTAGATGGCGTTGGTTGTTATGGTAGATAATTATTTCATAAATATAAATAATTCAAACGTGCTCAAAAATATTAAAACAAAGTAGGTATGTAGTTGCTTGAAATTGCTTGTAAAAGATTACTTGGTTTTCGGACTTAATATTTTAGTATACAGACTCAACGCAGTCAGTAAGGAACATAACCCTGTATGATTGTATCAAGCACTCATGTCACATGAGTATTAGATTATTATGATATCATACAGTCATTAGTCTGAATTAAAAATGATTTAAAGTACTTGCATATATCTCTATGATACGACCAATAACGTTACGTT
>DWEI01001933.1:0-15413 GCA_018245875.1 Mysoria ambigua
TATCATAGACGACTATGACGCCTACCTACTTGTCGCATAGTCCCGAATGTAACGTAGGCGCCTGTTAGACTTGCGGATCAATGGTTCATGATCAGTTCCCTGCTAAGTTATAGTCAGTTATGAAACCGTTACATCCTTTCATATTACTCTTAGTCATATATTGTTCTATTTCCTTCTATTCACGTTATTGCACTCTCAGTAACAATAACATTTACGTCACTAACATGAGTGAAGTAGCGAAACCGACGATCTCACTGACTTCTATGATTTCATCTTTAAAAGCTGACGCTTTAACAAATTCAGTTCAACTATAGATATGTTTAATTGGCGCTAGACAATAAAATTGGCATTTTAATTTAAGCGAAACGCAGTTAAATTGCGCAGAGCGAGCTCAACTCTCTCGTTCTACGAGTATATGGGGTATGCTTACATTAAAGACGGTGGTAGTAGTAGGAGTTAGTTTAGTAGTGGTATCACTATCGGCTTCTGTACTGATAGATTAATAATATCTATTATTATATGTTGAGTTACTAAGACAAATTTATATGATACCTAGTTTAAACTGAATGCCTAATATTTTCAGTGTAACTGGTGCTTAGATGAAATTTAAATAAAAAAAAATTGTTAAACTTATTTTTTTTTATTTGTAGAATGTACGATGATAGCTTAACTTCATGTCTAACTTTTATTTTATAACGTTTTGATTTCTGATAAATTAAATCCTACATTACAGCTTTTGATTATCAAATTGGTTTTAAATTTTAACTGAGGATTGAATCTGAGACTGTTTGAACTCTGTATCCGACTTATATTTACGATATTAGATTAGACAGTCAATGTAATGTTGAAGAAACGACCGCTGTATATTTACCATCAAAATATTATAGAAAGACTGGTTGATTGTCTCGTTGGCTGTGGTGGTTGCAGTGCGGCTGCTGATCGAAAAGTCCTGGATTCAAATCCCGGGTCAGGCATTACTGGATTCCATAGTGGGACGTAAACGTAACCGGTGAAATGTGGGAGTGTACACATTTTCCATCTTAGCGTAATTTACGTTTTACGTTTTTTAATTTTACGAAGCGGTGGTAATTTGACGTACAAAAAGTGTTCTTAGGAACCAATTATGAATGAATGGACTTTGAATTTGAACTTCAAAATTTAAATATGATAGAAAGTCAATATATATAAATTAATCTAACCTTTATGTGGGTTTCATATCTAACACTATTTAATTTAACCGAGTGTTGCCTCTTAATAGTACCGAATAAGGGAATATTTTAAGAAAAAAATACTCCAATCTATTTACGTTGCAATATTTAAGCATGAAATACAGAGAGCTTGCATCATTTTAAATGAGCCGAGTAATCGGTGGTGTGGCGCTGGTTTTCTGGACCGTTGCTCATGTTCCAGACTGATTAATTTCATTGTTCGCTCGGAGATAAACTATCCCCTGGCTGCTTTGTTGCAAGAATTTAAAGTGAGTATTGATGTAATTTCGACTTCAGAGCGTACTTGTATCTCAATATCCATTGTTTAAATGAACTCCAGTCACTTTGACTTGCTGTTGCAATAAAGTTGGAGGCACTTCCGAGCTAATCTATTCCAAGTTTATTCCAACAGAAGATTTAAGATGTCCACTTCTGAACACACGCTTTGCTTAATCCCATCCGTTTTGTTTTTGGCACGTGCCCAACTAGTCCAGAGGTATTTTAGCTAATACTACTCACAATCTTCTGCAACATTTGATCTGGACGTATTGTGTTTTGTACCGAAAAATGAATCTGTGATAACATTTATTACCTTAAAATTTATGTAATAGTAACTGTTGCTAGCCTTCCTGGGTTAAATTTTCATTCTTCCAGTGTAAACTGTTGCTTTGTTTTAGTTTACAACTTCTATTTGTTATAATTTACCTACCTTTTAGACCAGAACAATGTTCTTGTACATTAACCTTATAAATTAGGGCTTTCAGCTTTTGACGGACAATACAAAGGACTTTAGTTACTTTTGAAATTAGGCAGTTTATAGTCTCCACTTGGTATGTAGTCTATACGTTTGTTAGTTTATTATATTATATTTAATAAAAATTGATATAAAGGAAAACATGTTTATTAAGTTATGTTTTTCGGGACATTGCAGTACTTTGGAGCACACGAGAACATACTGCTCTTGAAATCCTATAATTTTTTAGACACGACGTTTATTATCAGCTGTTTACGGAGTTCCTGCTGTTTCAATTAAGCTCAAGGAAGGCTCAAAGAAGCTCAAGGTCAATTCATCAAATGTACCGTCATAAAATTCCTTCAACGAAGGCAACACGTTGGTAACCCTACAGATACTGGAAAAGTGTATACGCTTAGCATCAGTCTGTAGGACTGCTTGCGTCGCCTTTTTTTATATAAAAAATACTCTTGAATAAACTGACGGGAAAGCGATATATCTCTTATTTTGTTTATGGCGGCAATCCGTCGAAACTCACTACCTTGGTAGAGGTACTGGATTATGCGGGGCTTTTGCTACATTTAAATCTTCTCAGTGGCTTTCCTCTGCAGTGATCTAATAGCATGACATCCCCACGAGCTCTTCTCCCAGGAGTATTATAATACCTTATCCCGCGCTCCGATCTTCAAGACAGTATGCGGCCATAGATACCGTCGTACTTACTGGGATTGCAAGCGGAACAGTTCGAGCTCCCAAAGTTTGCAACCCCAGAAGCCCCATAACAGTCGTCCTTTATAACAAGCAGGATATACCCTAGCTGGAATTGTAGAGCAGAACTACAGAGACAGAAAATAATTTGGCTACTTATTTCATCTTCATCATCAAACTTCCAGTGTTGGATACAAAGTTTCTATCCTTATTACAAATCAAGCCCATCTACCATGGCAACAATGTATCGACATACTTCAGACGACAATCCGTAGAAAACATTAGGGGAACAGAAAAAGGATTTAACCTTTAAACTGAAATATATACCACTGGACTATCGTTGTTTTTCCTGTCTATTCCATATTTGCTCATGTACCTATTTATTAAATATATTAAAACATGAAATCGGCTTAAATATTCCCAGCGAAGTTCCTTGCATGTTATTTAAATAAAATAGTAGACGTGCCAAAATATCAACACCTTTATAAGTTCAACAAAACAAATTAATTCCTATACTTCGCTGGCGGTCACTAGGAAGATCTTTACAGTATTTTCCCAACTATAATGTAACCACACTTCAGGTTACTTAACTTGCGATTTTGTTTATTAGCATCCATTAAGCCCGTACATAACCATCTTATTTAATCGTGGGTCGGAATGAAGATTTGTGGTTACCCCGGCCCTCTGCTGTTCTTAAGCCGTTCGATACTTTGTCCTGAATCTGATTTTGCTTTAACCGCTTCGGCAGTATAATTTCGTTTTTGAATTTTTTTGGCACTACGGGAATCTACGCGTTAACTTTATCCACTGCGATAAGAAAACGCGCCACGCTCGCAAGCGCTCCGGTACAATTTACTACAGTAAAAACCAGATCCAAAACTTTATCGCCACTGGTCCCCAGGGATCGCTCGTAACTCATTTGCGCTCGTGAACGGGATGGACCGATTTTTATACCGGCTTCAGCTCGATAGACAGCACCTCGCCTGTATAGCTGGATGAAAGAGTAGCATGGACACGCACGGTACTTTAGTGCGTCAAACATTTTGAACAAAATAAAAATTAGGTGTGTAAAAAAAATTAAACTGCTTCGTTGATCAAGTAGTTGCAAGTGAAATTGCCAATCGAGAAATTCTGTTTAATCACTGTATATTATTGATGTTTTCTAACTTGAAGTTCCTAGTAACGGGTTAGAGTCTGGATATTCACATGGTGTATGGCAATAGGCTAACCCGCTATTAAATAGTGGGACCTAAACGTAACCAGTGAAATGTAGGAGTTTATTACATTCCTCTGGCTATCTCTTTGAGATTCAAATTAATATCTCCTTCGGATTTTAGGTATCTGTAAAATTTTAAATCTCAATGAAATAATTAAAAAACATGTTGAAAATCATGATCATGTCCATACTACTCTCCACTCGGAGACAATGCACTCCAGAGACAAGTGGATCGTTAACGTTGAAAATCATCGATATTATTGTCTGAACTCCGAATGCAGATCTGTCCCCTACTTTTAATACTCACGACACGAATCCGATGCAGTATTTGTCGTTGAGAAGAAGAAGTTTACAGAAAATAACAAATATACTACTTGTAAAAAGCATAAAGCCATCTAGTTTGACATGTATATCATAACAGGTAATATGTTATATAGATATTATGTTTTCCCTATTTTGAAAGAAACAGATTGAACCCGGAGTCGACTTAGGAGCATTTTTATTACAGCCCGTTAATTGCATTAATTATATAAAAAAAAAAACAAGTCAATGAAAACAATCCAAAACACATAATACCTTGAATATTAATTCCAAACTTTCAATATTATTAATTGTATATCTTTTTCATTAAAGAACACCACAAAGGTACTAATTAACGGAAGACTCACCAACTCTAATTGCGACAATCTTATAAAGTTTACGTTATTATTAATAAATTTAATTAATTACGAGAAGTGAACATAATCGTCCATTAAGCTCCCTTTTGTAGGTTCATTAACAGTGAAGACGTAAATAGATTTAAGCTGTCCGAACGGCAAACGAAACAAAAGGCACCTCCCATATTTTAACCCAAACACGCCGTTTGCTTTACGCAGTCATCATTGCCGTTCTATTGTCCTTGCGTTCGTGGCAATTGTATCATCGCCGGCGATCACCTACCAATTGTGATTATTCTTATCTAAGCTACTTCTGTTGCGAGCTTATGAGAAGGAGTCGACGTTGTCGCAAAATATTGTCACTCCAGATTTTATCGGTCGCGCGTAACGTAATGCGAATCAGACCTTTTTCGTTTTCGATAAAGCTCATGTTCATCAGCGAAACATCAGTAAGCTGCGGCTAATTTAGATAAAGGGTGTGCTATATTTTATCCATGAAAATTGTTTTCCCAGCGAACTGCTCCGTTATCCTTAATGCCTCCCTCGGTTGCGGGGAAAGACCCGTGTTTAGCAATAGACCGTAAAAAAGGGTTGCAGTCAATAAACGCCCTTTTTGTTTCCTTTATAATAACGTGTTACGCGTTATTCAGGTTTCATAACATGTTTCTAGTGGATCGTAACCAATAATGGTAATGTTACTTATTAATAAAAATGATAATTGCCTTGTTGTAGGCTTACGGAAGGGAACAATTCACACCCTTTAAATATATCAGTCTCTTTTATAGTTTTGCATGCAAACACGTACTTTTTACTCTATAGAGTTATTAGTATTATGAAGATTAAATACGAATTAGCGTAAGTATGAAGAAAAATATCGCGAGGAAACCTAGAGACCTCAAAACACCAAAATTTTTTTAAACGTGTGAATTCTGCTAAGAATCTACTTGGCTTAGTGCGGTCCAATTCTGGTCATTTTGTAAGTAAATCTTAAAGCAGAATGATAATGCATAGCGGTGTTGATATTTAATGTATCTATTATGATGAAAAAATATAATGTTCGCTTAAATAATGAAGCATCTTTATGAATAATTATAATTATTTTTCCTCCTCGCAGTAGAACAGGGCCACGTGAAGCTCCTGCTTCATTAGTTATTTAGCGATGAGTCGAATGGAGCTTACTAGTGAATAGAAGAAAATAAGAACAAATCCGCTCTGTGGATTTAGAGTGTGTTGAATATAAAGACCACTTTATTCGTCACTTGTCAAATGGATTTATGTTATATAAAAATAAAATTCAAATCCTTTACAAATAAGAACCGCATTATAAATTAATCTTATACGATGTTTTGTGTACGATGCACCTAAATTTACAATCAAGAAGCATAAAGAAAAATAAGACAACGGAAAATGCAAAAAATAATTTAATAAAGGCATAGATACAGTAAGAGAGATAAATGGAATGGACGTTTGAAGACAAAGGGGTATTTTATGACCGTAATTATTTTAAAAATACTTATAAACTCGTAGCTGCGAACAATCGGTACGACGAATCATGAGATATAAAATTTTGAAGGCGTGAACATTAGGATTTTTTACTGACGACTTTAGAGATTCTCTTATAGTTTCTTTTATTCCATTCAATAGTGAATTCGGAAGCATATTTTTTTACATTTCACGACATTTGCGCGAAAATGGTAACTTAAAGATAATTTAGCTGAACCATTAACCTTTTTTTTATCTAATCTACGTTGGTAAAAGATAATGCCTAGAGTAACTCCTATTAAAAGTATATGTTGAACGTGCTCAATAACACAAAATATTTACTGTTTTGATTCGAGGAACAATTCGGGTTAATATTTTCGCTCCATCATTCTTACTTAATTAAAGCGGTCGTAGTTTCGATATACATCTATCGTCGATTATAAAGTTAAGTAATGTTGGATGTTGAATAACAGTTAATCAGAAATAATCGTAAATGGAAGGTTACAGAAATGGCGCGTTAATTACTTTTACTTTTACCATTTAGCTATGAAAAAAACAACAGGAAAGTCCAACCACAAAGTGGTGGAGCATACTCCATTATTTTCTTAGCGTGTGGAGACCTATTGATCCTTTTGATACACGTAATTCCACGCCTATAATCCCCGAAGGGGTAGGCAGAGGAATGCAGAACATTCCCACGATTCACCGGTTACGTTTACGTCCCACTATGGAAGAGTTGGTGAGCCTGTTGCCATGCATCGGGCACATATCCAGACTTCGAACCACTACTAGAAAATCTAAATTAGAAAATTTTCTAGTATTCGACCCGGGAATCGAACCCGAGACCTCCCGATCGGCAGTCGCACCTGCAACCAACACGACCAACGAGGCAGTCAATCGATGCTTTTGATAGTTAATTTTAAATGGTTATTTTTAAAAAACCAACGCAAATAAAGAAAAATGAAGAAATCAATATGAAAGAGGTGTAAGCTAAGTTGAATATATAACCGTACCGCCAGCTTCATTCCATATTTTACTTGTACCGAAACAAATATAGAAAACATAGCGCTTTCAATACATCCATAGGCGTGTGTAAGTGAAATCACCGCGCGAAACAACCATGTACCGCAAAAACCTTAAACGGAAATCGACAAATGGCTCCACGTCAAAATTTCCACACGAACGAAGGTGAAAGGAACGTGTAACCACGCAACTGAATTTCCCGGAAAAAATGCTAAAACCACCCTCCGACCCGCAAGGAGCGACCCGCAATATGTTCCATCGAAAGTCACTTAGGACGGCCGCGGCTGAGGAGCATGTACGAGGTGAGGAATCACTAAAGGGAATTAGGTTACTATTACTTATACTTTTATTAGAAATTGCGATATCAACGTCGGATCTTAAACGATCTATTTGTATGAAAACTGCTGGATGCATTTTTTAAGAATTTTGCATGAACATAGCTTGCGACCTGGAAAAACGATCTGAGTCGAGAGGTGGTCGAGCGGTATTTGAAATATTGCACTTTTAATGACAATGAGTTTAACCGCATTATATTAATAGTGAAGTGAAACTTGTAATAAGCAAACAGGTTCATTTAAAAATTGTTTTATTACAAGTGTATCAAATGTGATTGTCGTTATGCATAATTTCCCATTCTTCATTTCAAATTCCTTATTAGGTGTCAATGTACAATGAATATTATATTGATACTATTATACTTATTAAAGATTTAAACATAAGTGCTTTACATAACAATGACATATACCCGTAACTATTTCTAGCGTACCCTTCTCATCCCTCAACTGTTAAGTAACTTTGGACAGGGTACAGGATACCAATCCCTAGAGACCGAGGCAATCTTAAGCACTATTATCAGTAATTACATGTTAGAGATTTAAATATTTAACACAATGTAATTCAACAGTCTTGCTACTGCCTCGCTGGTGCAGATTAGGGAAACTGAATGTTGGGGTCGTAGGTTCCATTCCAAATATTTTTATACCCGACATAACTCTTTGTATTGTTCTTCTTCTTCAAATTGACAGCTGTCGTGGTGAAAGAATCAAACGCAATGATTAGGACGCGCCGGGCAGTATATTTTCGTATTTAATCGGAGTTACATAGTTCTAGTTACATAATACTACAAAGTTCATCACACGTCTACTTACAATAATATAAATCATATAAACGCTTAATTTAGGATCAAATGACCGTGTACGATGTCCCAAGTTATTATTATTATTGCTTAATTTCCTGGGAAAAGCCACAAAGGACAAACAGTACATATACCGGTATGCCTTAATTATCCTATTAATCACATTTCACATGTAATTAGAAACAAAGTTACACATCTCATTTGTAAAAAGTTTTAAATACACAAGTAACGTTATGTCAGGAAGAATATATTACGTCTGACGCCGGCGCAAATGGGCAACAGTTACCTAAGCTCGTTTAGTGATTCTCTGCTCACCACATAACATATTGCAGGTCTGACCTTTTCAGGGTCAGAATGTGAGATATATTCTTCGCTAACTGTATTTCATACATTCCCAAACTACGTGAATTCTTTTTTATCTTTTGTTTTATTCAAACGCTAACTAACAATCTACCAAAAATATTAACTTTTTATTGTATAATGTCATTAATTTATGTCGAGGAAACAATAAATTATTTATTTTCATAAACATATCTATATACAATCTTAACTCGACATTTCTACATATTTAAAGAGTACTAACTTAATTTAACGAATTTAGCCAGAATTACTATTATTATATGGTTTTCGCAAATGCGACGATTTTTAAGGAAACTTCTTCTTCTTTGTCGATTCGATAGCTGATCTGATCAGCCATCGTTCAGAATTAGTATCAGTGTATGGTTGTAGTAAATTAGACACAGTCGCCGCTCGGGGTGGCTCCTTTCATGCACCATCTTCTATAAACAACAACTATAAAAAATGAATAACAGAAAATATACCAAGAACCAAAATATCTAACTCAATTTATAGTTTATAATAGTTCCCAACAGTATTTTAATCTGAAACAATCAAATTTTCAATTGTGAAACAGACACAACCTGACGAATCTAACATGTCACTGTCAAATCCCGAAGCGCGTTCGCGCGCAAACAAGTAAAGGGCATTATACAGGAAGCGTTCGCCAAATGAAATTAAATTGATTCTCCGTTTTGTGTTCCCGGATCGTGTTCTGATGAATTTCCAAATTGTTACCGACGGGCGACAGTGTTTGTTATACCAGTTCAATAGTCATTTACAAACTCGAGCTTGCTTATGCCTGTCGAAAATGTGTTCTGTATTTCTTCTTTCATTTTCCTCTCTTGTCTGTTAAATTATTATAAAAATATTGATAAGTTCAGACTTTGTACATTTCATATAAGACATTTAAGCATGTCTTTATTGTTCATATAAATTGAAATAATTGAAATGAATAGAATGGAGAATCTTTATTCCATTAGAAATACAAAGGTTGACATATACAAATCACAATCATACAAAACAAATGCCTAGTTGGTGGTGTGGTTGCAAGTGTGACTACCGATCGGGAGGTCCCGGGTCGAACACTACATTTTTTCTATTTTACATTTTCTAGTAGTGGTTCGGAGTCTGGATATGTGCCCGATGCATGGCAATAGGTTCCATGGTCGGATTTAAAAGTAAGTGGTGTAACGTGGGAGTATTTTGCATTCCTCTGATACCCCTTCGAGGATTACAGGCATGAAGTTACGTTACGTTACGTTTACAAAAAAGATCTAGTCAGTATTAGGAAGTAAAGGTCACACACTCAGGTTTTGGTATCAGAGTTTACGTATAGCCAACGACTTCTGGTTTTTAATGGGGACCACTTTTTCTATTCAGCATCAGTGAGAAGAATTACTTGTCAACACAAGAAATCAAAATTTTAGAATATTACGATATTTCTATTAAATCTTCGTTGATTGCTCCGTAATTCTAGAGCAATCATTCGAAATCTATTACGTTCTCAGATAAACCATGCGTAATTGAATCTCAATACAGGATACATCAATCACTGTCAATTTCTAAATTGTATCCAAACAATGGTCTTAGGTTAATGTTTCTTCACAAATTGTGTCGAATTGTTTTTTATCAAAAAAGCAAAAGTTCATGGAAACAAAGGATGTAATAGAAAATTTTAATGGATGACGATGAAAAGAATTTTTTTTCCACTATTTTATGTACCTTATATTGATTGGAACCTGTACATTACGTACCGAAGATGTTTCTATTGTCAGTTAGATTGAATCATCCAGAAGAGAGGTAAGCGCGCGCAAAGCATAATAAAAAGTCTCGATGTGGACAGCCAACACGGCATGCGCGTTGAACGAAACAGTGAATGTTAAACATAGAATAATCTTAACCCAGCATCGATATAAACAAATCCTCAACGTGTCATTATTTCATAGGGCCGTTCATGGTGGCACTAATATTTGGGTACTGGCGAATTAAACGGCGAATTATATCACTAAAGGTGTATGTTTTATAAGATTACACAATTTTATACCTATAGTCTTCACGAATACACCGTCTGCTTGCCGGTCTGGTAGACAACAATGGAGCATTAGTGAATTGACGAGAAATATGTTTTTGCTCCGCGGGCACCAAGCGTAACAAACACGGTCGCTTTCGTTCAAACGCACCAATCGGAGACGAGAGCCTGAAACACGCTATCAACATTTTTTACACTCTGTCATATATATAACCGACCGTTCTTTGTGCTGTCGGGGAGTCCGTTGTTGCTGAGAAGACCGGCGGTTGCGAGCGCCGGACTCAAGCCTCGCTAATAATTTCAATTAATTAATAAGTAGAGCGGTTCTGTTGGTTCAGTGAGTTCGATGTGATACGTCAAATGCAATAGCTGAGGTACTGCTAGCCCTCTTCTTCGTCAAGTAGCAAGTTTGACTTCCTTTTGTTGTTTTCCGAATGTTAGTTTTGTTATTTTTTGTTTGTATAAAGAGATTGATGATCGCATAAGAAGCTTGCCAGATATGCAAGGATAGAGATTTTGGCATTAGTTGCTCTGTGCCTTCTCTAATATTATTTTTTAAATTTTTTGTATAATAAAGCCAATTAACTGAATGTAAGTTAAAAAAAGTCTTAAATGAAAGTTATGTTCAAATGTTCCGCGATATACGAAGCATGATATGATAGGTAACTTCACGCGTGTAATCCCCGAAGAGGTAGGCAAAGGAATGCAGAACACTCCCACATTTCACCAGTTACACCTCCCGATTGGCAAGTCGCACCTGCAACCAACTCGACCAACAAGGCAGTCAACGGTAACAAATATGGTACTTAAACACAGGACGTTGTAAAGTTAACGGTAACAGAATTAACACTTAAATACTACGTTTCTTTACATTAAGATCCTCCTTCTACACGAGAGTCCTGTTCATATCAGTTTGACTTTTGGACGCACCATTTTACATATACAATAAGAATGTTCAATGGTTAGTTCAAATTTTTGTAACACTATAAATAAAAATTATATAAAACTTGTTATTTCAGACCATGAGCTCATATGTTAGGTTAGTATGTATGCATATACTGACTTAGATTATGCTAATGACGGCAGAAGGGTGAAAAAGGAACAAAACTAACGCCGGTCGGTATTGGTTTGTACACGTTGGTGTGTACGGTGAAAATGTCAGTCGTGAGTCAGTATGTTGAAAACTAACGTGAAGTATCTTGTTACGGTTTCCGTTACGGACACTGATGTACATAGCACTGCCAAATGCACGCCGTGCTCACACACGCACGGTCGCCATTTTCATTAAAATACCTCACGTCGGCAGCGATGCTCGGCTCGACTCAAGAAGATCGTCTATTCTTTAAACCGCGCTCTAATAAACCCACCGGCGACCACAGAGTACACGCGGAATAGAAGAGGCGTAGCTGAGGTTAAAACGTAACCTCACACCCGTGACTGCGAGAGATGGTGTGAACGGTGTAGTGCGCCTCACGTTTCACCGTTCACGTTTACGTACCACCGCGGCATACGGGGCGAGATTATTGCCGTACACCGGATACCGGATACAAATTCACGCTCTGAACTATTACAAGAAAATCTTAATTAGAAACATTCCATAGTGCTCGTCCCAGGATTTGAACCCAGGACCAACCAACCAACCAACGAGACAGTCCGTCTCAAACATTTTGAATATATTGGTTCATGATTAATGTGTTAAACCATGTTAAAGTACTATGCCATTCTGATTTCCTCCCGTGCGCAGTGCGCGGTCTACTCAACTTGCGGAGTAAAATCAGCATCTCTGTCGCGATTCATCACAGGAACGTCTGTTTCTTGTTCACTCTATGGTCTGAATAGTAAATCTCTTCACACAATCGTAAACCGGGTTTACGATGCGTTTATGCGATGCCCTGCTATACGTAAAAACGCACCGCTGGTACGTAATTAAGGGAAAGGTTTTGATTTTTTTTTATACGAGTATAAGTCAATAGCTACAAAATACGCAGTTGGTACGGAATACTTAGTATCTGTAGTCAAAATAATTATAGAAGTGTAGCGAGCGGGCAGGTGTAGTACCAAAATATTATGGACCTTATGAAAAAGTATTGATAAATAAAAAATGAAAAACTTTTTGAGTGTTATTTGATCAGACTAATATGCTAAACAACCAATGGTCGATATGTTTACATAAATAAAATTAAAATGTTTTTTTTTTATAAATTCAGGTTGGCTTCGTTATGTTTGCTATAAATTTAAACCATTTTAAATTCCAATTTTTTCCGCTTTGTCAAAATGCCGCTCAGGAGAAATGGAACGGAACTCTTCGAGCGCATTACTCAATTCATCCGATCCCGGGCGCATCCCGGGATCGCGAATCCCTGGTATCGCGGGGTTTGATTAGAACGGAATTGGAATGTGGTAGTGTACTGCATGCCTCTGCCAACCTCTTCGGTAATTACAGGCGTGATGTTGAGTTAACAAAGAAAGAAAGAAAAAGTAATCCTTAAAGATACTTGATGAATTTTAAATCAATTTAATAAAATGTTAGTAAATATAATTCTTACCTATTACTTTTCGTACAGCCGTGTCTAAAACGTTCATAAGTTTTGTAGATTCGAATTTTAGCAACATAAGTGTAGCATAATTGTTAATACAATCAATAAATTCCCTTTAATGGAATAACGTTATACGTTATGTACAAAATCAAACCGTTGGCATATTTCTCTCGTAACATTAATCCACACATTCAATAGAAATAAAGCAAAAAATCTATTTATTCCGAAATCGTAAGCATTTAGAGTTCCATCAAATTCCGTTTGGGTCTCGCAAACGGAACAAACGGAATCCAATTTCAATATACATACGAGTATATATGTATATTTGCGCGTTCGTAACACGCCCTTAAAGATTGACAATGACTCAAGGGAATGGCGTCAACACGTACAAACGTATGGACAGATGTCATGTATAAACAAATTGCGGTCATTTGAATGTAAACTGAAACTTCTCTTCAAAACGTTCTTCTTCAGACCGTGAATAGTCAATGTTCGTAAGTGAATAATATCACCTTAAGATTTTATCATCCATGTCGGGTCGATGTGATAATACATTTTCCATCCCGTGCGCGGGATGCAAAGTGTCCTAAGGTTAAACCTGGTACTGACAGGTTTCGGAACGTTGCAGTCTGCCTAGGTATAGCTAAATGCTTTGGCTGCCTATCGGCAGCAGTGCAGGCATTACTGAGAGCTGGACTCTGCGACCTCCAACCCGTATACCCAGCGTGGGGTTTAAGGGCATAACCCCACACGGCAGGCACATGCCCAGCTGTGGGCTGCAATAGACTGATGATGATGAAGTTCTATTTATTCGATTAACAAGCTGCACTTGCCTTGCGAAGCAGTCTTTGGTCTTAACTAATTTCATTCTGAGACATGAGTCCCTTGTCCGCAGTGAAATGATAAATTGCTTTGTGATGAGAACGACGACGATTGAGTGACAATATGAAACAGCGTTGCCTGATTAAATTACATTTAACGAGATAAAGCCTAATAAATGTTTTGCTATCAATCACAAATATTTTACATAAGCTATACATATAATTACTTTGTCCTTATTACCAGTGGTACCCATAGGTATATCGTTACTTCGCATAACGCGTACTTTGAATTGGTAAACAAATGGCAACATCGTGTTCACAGACCTGCGATAATAATCTATCAAAAAATATCTATAACATATCAAAGGACGTAATTATTAAGTGTTTTGTATTTTTTGTCGTTGCTTGTGATATACGATCCGGTGAAGCAGCCCGGTACTAATATTCCCGAACTTTCTACCTGAAAGAATCTAATACCGGCAATGGTGTGGAAATAATTTTCTTAATGTTCCCGAGCAGAAGCTTTTAAGCATATGTACGTGCCGCTATCTCCTTAAAGATTTTTTTATGATTTTAATGGTCGTTACTTTTTTTTTCTCAGGCGTACGTCTTCATTCGTTTTTATTACGCGCTCTGTACTTATCGATGCCATTTTGCAAAGTTTTTAACACTCTCATAACGTAAACGTTTATTTTACGTATATATGATGTACATACTAGATTTATTGGATCACTCCCGTTAGATCTGACTAAATTTACTAATTATTATAATGTACGTTTAATGTTGACGCATTCCTCTGTCTACCTCTTAGGGGATTACAGGCGTGAAGTTACGTTTTTTATGTTGACGAAATAGTCGTTGGTATACAAAAGTATCGCTTTTTCATCGAATTGTACTTTACATTATTATGCGTAATATCACGCGTGCAATCTCAAAGAGGTAACAGAGCAATGTTGTAATACATTACCACGTTTCATCGATTACGCTTACATACCACTAGGAAATTAATTCCGACAAATCCAATGTAGGATTATTTTGTCGATACATTTGTATATAACAAATAAATACCTCATGTATACGAACAGCTCATTCTCGAAGTCATTTAATAGCGCGAGGTGTGAAGTCCTGGCGATAAATAATAAAAGGTGATACACGCGTTCCGACTTCGAGGAAGTTGTAAATAAAGTTTATGGGCGGGTGTACCCTTGTTCCTTAGCGGACGACGCCGCTCCGTGAGAAATATGTGAGTTATAAGAGTATCAGAAAATTCAGAACCAGTAGAAACATAATCATATAATCGTGTATATGGGAAAGGCGTACAATCTATATGATTCAAAAATATATGTATGGCAATAGGCTTACCCCCTATTCCATAGCGGAACTTAAGCGAAGTGGTGAAACGTGAAGTGTACAAGATTCAGTGTAAGAGTGTACAAGATTCAGTGTAAGAGTGTACAAGATTCAGTGTAAGAGTGTACAAGATTCAGTGTAAGAGTGTACAAGATTCAGTGTAAGAGTGTACAAGA
>DWEI01001934.1:0-15411 GCA_018245875.1 Mysoria ambigua
TGGAATAGGCCAAATATTGGCTGATGGGGGAGTCAGAAGCCTCCGAAACCGGCGTGCATGTATGAAAAGAGTTATGACTGTGGAGGAGGCGCGGCAGGTCTGTAAGGATAGAGATATTTGGCACTCCGTGCTCTCTGCCTACCCCGTAAAATAAAATGCCTAATAATAAATTCATTTCGTTTTTTATTCTTGTAACATACCAAGCCTCGTTGGTCGTAGCTACCGATCGAGAAGTCCTGGGTTCATAGTAAATGAGAGTGCAACCACAATGCAACGTAAAACTGGCGGACCGTGGAAGTGTATATTCATACTCCTCTGCCTACCCTTCCGAGGATTAGAGGTGCGATGGTATGTGATATAACAAAAACTATGTCTTTTTCTTTAAATAATCATTGCTACTTGTTAATACAATTTCTATTTAATATCTGTTAGACATTAAGTCGTCCTTATTTAAACGTTAATAAATCTAATAATCTCAACATTTCCGAATCCTGTCAAATTAATAATCGTCATTATTCAATAAAACCTAAAATTTCCTGACCTTACCAGTAAGTTCTCGATACAAAGCGTACATAGATGATATTCAAATTTAGTTACCCATAGCGCCATCTGTTATTAGACAGGCCCAACTATATTACATAAAGTGGTTGGTTAAAGGAAATAAGTACAACATAAAATCAGTACCAAAGTTCATTAAAGGCTTTCAATTCGGAATATTACTTTCTGCAATTACTTCACTCCTGTATTCCCCGAAAAGGTAGACAGCGAAATGCAGAACACTCCCAGACATAGGTGGTGAGCCTTTTGCCATACACCGGGACATATTCAGACTCCGAACTACTAAACGAAGTAGCTAAGTTAAAACAATTTAGTAATGCCCGACTCGGGACGAACACGACCAACGAGGCAGTTACTGATTTAATAAATTACTGCAATTACATACTTGATTTAATAAATATTTATTAAAAGATAAATTATAAGCCGTCATGTCCGCAGAGATTCCTTTTTTGTGTTTATTCATAACATACCTTATATTAACACAATTTTAAAAAAAGCTGATGTATTAAACTAATTTATTCCGGTCCCCAATTGACTGTCTGTACAGAACTGTACACAGATGGAGCATGCTCCATTTAATATACCCATACAAATGTTCACACAGCATACAAATACCTACATATTAAAGATCCATATCCTAATAATATACATACATGCATATATCCATACATATACAAGTTATCCATATCCTAATCTTTATGAAAAGCTCGTTTACTGTAAACTCGAACTAAAAAAGAACAAAATAATGATAATATAATAGTTATTTTAATACCCTATACGATAGGTATTATTAATCCAATACATACGCTAAAGCAAACAAAAATGAACAATAAACTTAAAATGCAAGCATCGTTCGCGTTACACACGGCGTTGCATATTTCTGCTGATAGAAATCCGCATCGCGGGAACATTGCGCGCGCCCGCCGCACTTCGTGGCACAATAGCGCTCCGCAGGCCCTCGAGCTACACAGGAGCGCAGATGCCTCGCTGATTAGCCAGTAATCCAAGAACGGAAACACTAAACCATCGGGTCGTTCTGAAGTTTCATTTGTCGGTCCGCAGCAACCATTATTACGTTGCATTTGTAACATTGTTCTATGTTCTTTATTAGATAATAAACGCAAACGGTTTTTTCTATTGTTTGAAATAGAATGTAATATAATGGAGAAATGCTTTTACATTTTATACAAAGCTAATTGGATTTTGTTTTGCGTAACCGAATAATAATTCAATTGTTCAAATGTTCTTCAATGTGTTCCTCGTTATTTAATAACTATTTAAATTTGTGTTTCCATTTTCTCTCTGTATACGATATACGCAGTAAATGACTGGCCTCCTATTCCATGACGGGACCCAAACGTTACCAATGAAATGAGGGAATATTCAACACTCCTCTGCCTACCTCTGCGGGGAATACAAGTCTATGTTTCTGAATGCCTGCCTGCCTCGTTGATCGCATTGGTTCCAAACGCGACCGCCGGTCGGGAGGTCTTGGGTTCTATTCCTGTGAACTATTAGCTTATTCTAATGTGCGTGTTCTAGTAGTGGCTCGGAGTCTGGATATGTGCCTGGACTATACCTATAGCCACACCATCTACTCCATAGCGGGATGTAAACGTAACTAATGGAACTTGGAGGTGTACTGCATTCCTCTGCCTAAATCTTCGTCCATTACAAGCGTGAAGTTATGTATGTTTATGGAGTAAATTCGCTTTTTTTTTCAATAAAAAATAAATAAGTTGTTTTCCACCTACTACAGTAATAGATCAAGTTTATGTAAATTCTTACAAGGAAGAAATTATAAGGATTAAAAATGTGATGTTTGGTTTGCGGATTCCAAAAAAATTACGAAATTTTGTCATTCCTATGATTGAAAGAATATACAAAATTTAGGATTTTTACAGTTTCTAAAGTTACTGAATCTGACCTTACTGAATTTTCCGACGTTTCTATGGAAATATACTAAATGTTTTTTTATTCTTTGACTGCCTCGTTGGTCGTATTGGTTGCAGGTGCGACTGCCGATCAGGTGGTCCCGGGTTCGATTCCCGGGTCGAACATTTCACAATTTCCTAATTTAGATTGTCTAGTAGTGCTTCGGAATCTGGATATGTGTCCGATGCATGGCAATAGGCTCACCGCCTATTCCATATTAAGACGTAAACGTAACCGGTGAATTGTGCAAATGTTCTGCAGTCCTCTGCCTACCTCTTCGGGGATTACAGGCGTGAAGTTACGTTTTCTAGGTTTTTTTTCTTGAAAACTGCGCTGGCAGTAGGCTGAGCTGTAAGGCGTTCAGCGGGTCGTCAAAGCCATGTGTATATTGAATTTAATACATCTGAACAATATCCATGTCGGTGTGGAGTAAGAAGTCCTAGACTCGTGTTGAGGTACAGGATGTTGTTAGAGGCGACTAATCCCAGCTCTGGCAGTTCGCGGTGTATCGCGATCTGTCTAGGCACAACTAGTTGCCTAGGCAACCTATGGCCGAAAGCGTAGGCGTGCGAGAAATTGTGCTCTGCGAATCGCAGAACATAATTTCTCCCACACGCCCAGCGTGGGGATTATAGGCAAAGTCCACCTAGAGGAGAGGTCTATGTACTGCAGAACACTACAATAGGCTGATTAGGTATGTGTAATGTATGAAGTACACAGCAGTGTAATTTAAAATTGTAGCGATATTCCAAATTAAAAATGAATGCCCTTCCACCAAATGTCTTTTTTCAACGTGTGAAGGAAAGTACATATTGCAACATTTTACTTGTGTCCGTTTTACTTGTGTCATACAAAACGCGCGGTCATCCCCATATTACCGAAAATAATGCACTAGTCACTCCATTAGTTGAGTTCTTAATTTGAATTCGAGTGCAAGTTTACAGTAAAATCATCATCAACGCATACAAGTATTTTGTAACAATATTTACTCGTTTACACGTTGAAAAACGAAGATGTGGAGGGTTCTACACTTACACTTAGTGTCACCATATTTATACTTTAAAGCATAGAAAGAAATAGCACACCGTAATGCGTGAAGGAATAACGGGGGTTCTATTATAAAATGAGTAATAAAATCGGTAATCCTTTGAGCAAGCATTTATTAGCTAACTAAGCTTATAATAATTTCTGTTATAGACATGTCGTTGAACACATTAAAACGGTGGGAGCCACACTTGGAACTGCGGCCCGTAGCCAAGTTGCTTGCGCAGCGCTGTTTCGAACGCGGCGTCGCGGCTGGCGTCGCGCGGCGCGCGCGCCTCGCGCCCGGCGCGGGCCACCTCGCGCGCCGCGCGCACCACCTTCGACACGCTGGCGACGCTCTCGCGTGCGTCCTCCATTGGTAGCTGGCGTGACAGATAGGTATTTTAAAAAGCCTTTATTGTTACGAATATCATAAAGAAAAAGTTTTCTTCAGTTGCTTCAAAGATATGTCACTTGTTTAAACATCTCAAGGTGATAAATATATAGAACTAATATTAGTTTTAGTTAAATTTTATTTGACATTTTTTTATATGCTATCCGTGCGCTCCTAGTGGTGTTTTAAAAACTCATAATAAGTAACGAAAACTGTGTTACAGATACTAATAGAATGAAGCTCATCAAGGCAGACCTGGTCGTCGGTCGGCAGTGTATGTGGATAAATCCGCACCCATTGCCCCACTCGGCCGGCGCTCTTGTCCCATCGCACGCCATTGCCCCAAACGCACGCGCTCAGCATCTTCCTGCGGGACGCCGCGGTGGCGTACCCGCCGCGCCACGTCTCGTCCGCCGGCTCCGCCGTCAGCGTGGCTGTGCCTGGTGCAGACTGTGGAACATATTGAATTTTGTACAAGACATCGATTTTGGAAATATGGACGAAAAAACTACATAATTTTAGGATTCGACGAGTTTAGTCCATGGAGGTATTACGGGCTATCACTGTATATAATTGTTACGTTTAACTTAATTTTAAATTGTAGCTACTTTTGTTTTTCCCATGTTCTTATAATACATTACACGTAGGAATAATTATGGTGTAGATACTATTCAGATTTGATTCTATATAGCTTATAATCATACACTTAACTTTTAAATCCATAGTCGGCCTTAACATATCTTAAATAAAAATTGATTGACAACAAAGTTAACTTCTGATGACTTGTGTCAAGCAACTTACAAGAGATTACAAATCACCTGTGCGTCCGCATTTTCCGAACTCGTTTCCGAAGACGTCTTGTACAGCCTCGTCACGTTGACGTCTTTTGATTTTTCAGTTCCATCCTGAAATTAAAATCCATCAAGTACTTTCTCCGTTTTAATGTTATTTAAAATATAATTAAAAAATGTCTTGTCCACAAACGCGACCGAACGACGCTAGTTCGAACAGCAGATAATGAGAACATGGATTGATCAATTTACCAGTGAGAATATACGCAAGACTGTATATATGTACGTTTATAAAGACAAACAAGAAACAAAAATTTAAGGCATTTCTTTGATTTAACCAGAAGTTATAAGTCTTATAGCAACTCATGACATTTTTTTCGTTCAATGCAAAAAAAAACTGAATATCGAATTCAAGGGCGTGCTAACGGTGCTATTCCTATGAAAAACAGGCTGATGATGACGTTAGATCATCACTGCTTACTGTTATTTTATCAGCTAAAGGCCCTTGGATGTTGACACAGTGCATCGGCATGGCGCGCCGTCGGCGCCACCTGGCGCCCCGTCTGTTGCCCGACGACGGGGCGGGCGCTTGAGACACTTTCGTCACTCCACTCTCGTCCTCTGAACTGTAACTGTAGGTACAGGATATTGTTCCTTCTATTACAGAATTAGGAAACGTATAGTACATAAAACGATTATGCCTAATATTTCGTCAATTGTCTGTACAATGGGATAAAATACAAGAATCCAAGATAGATATAATTTTTCCATAATTTCGACTCCAGCGACATCAGTACCCGATAAGTGTTTAGTTTGGAGAGTTTTTGACATAACACCTAATATTCCTGGCCTTACGGTCTGTAATAAAGCTAAGGTCTACTACGTAAGAAAAGCACTAAACGGGCTCAAAACTAGCCTGTTGACGCGGAGAGGTGGCCCTTGAAGGTATGAAAGGCCCGTGTGCCGCATGGGCAGCCCGAGCAGATCGAACAGCTCGTGCAGCATAGGCTGTTTCACCAGCACGTCCGCTTCGCAATCGGCCGCCAGCGCTGGTGATAGGTTCACCTTAAATGTGGATTTCATAGTGAATACAATTTTGAACGACGTTATAAATAAGCAAATAATATAACTCATACCAACTAATCTTTAAGGATTTTATCGTTACATTATTGGACACGAGTCACATCTTACCATGAGAACGGTTAATGCCAAAATTTACCGAGGTAGCTTAATGCGGCTTGGCAGACTTTACATGCCTTAGAAAATTTGTAATATAGACAACCCTATATCTAAAATTTCATGTTTTTCATATTCAGATGTCTTTACGTGGTCTCAAAACCGCCGCCGTCAATCTCTTGGCGTTAGTGGTGAGTAGTAAACAACATCTTACGGTCACGGTTAATAAAGTATGCCACTCAGTTTGCCCACCTCAAGTAGCCAAGGTTTCAACGAGTCGTCAAGTAAAACGTCGAAACCGTAAAACTCGAAACAGTTCCTGGCGGGCGGCGTGCCGGCCGCTTGCGCCAGCAGCGTCAGGGTGACCAACGCTCTGATCCGCTGCCAGACCAACCATTCCATCGCGCCCCATCGCCCGACCAGAGCTCGTCGCACTTGCTTAAGTGTCCATTTGCAACCTTAACAATAAATTGTTATGTTTATAAATAAACAAAACACTGGCAAGAGAACTCCGTTCGTAGAACGGTTAATGGATTTCATGGTAGGTGCATATAAGATATGCAGTAGCTCTTAATAATTATCTATTTTGTGAGGAAAAATTCCAAAACCGTAATTAACTTTGAACATAGATAATATTTCACTGAAAATGTCACGACTAAATCACAATCATTGAGAAACAAGAATCGTTGAGTTATAGCTTGTAATACGTAAACCAGAACATTCTAGAAACGTCTAGAGCTCCCACGCTTGTGGTCTTGCTTTATCGGACTAAGATTGAATTACATGGTATCAACACAAGTGCATCAGTTGATTTCAACTTGTAAAATGTACAACATTAACTAACCGCTCCCTATTCTGTCCTTGCATTCAGCGTACCGTGGACCAGTCTTGTTCAGTGAAGAATTCGTTAAATGTCTATACGGGTTATGTATATCCGATAGAGTGTATTTATCTGTTCCTGAAAATGGAATAAAATAAAAAAAAATAATTATCGAATAAGTAAAAATGAACCCTTAGGAGAAGTAGAGTTAACGAAATGTTAACTAAATTTACCGAATCTAGCCAACCCCTCAGCGTACATATACGCAGTGAGTGGCCTGTAGCCAGGCACGCACACGTACAGCCTCAGGTCGAATTTGTAGCCGGCGACCAGCAACGGCCGCTCTATGTAGCGTTGGACCACCGCTGCGCTACCACAACGCATTTCACAAACGCTCTGAAATAGAGACAATACCAATTTCGTTATAAACCAGCACGATGTTGGACTCAAACGAAAGCATACGAAAGGAAAGCAGTAGTAATAATAATAATGCACAAAAACCTAGCGAACATAATTAGGACTTTACAGTAACGGCATGTTGGTGAACCTGACCGTTAAGCCGGCGTACAGGGGTTCGATTGCCATACATGTCATGTATACAAGTATTATTTCTATGTTTAGATAGATATAAACGATAGAAGTACCTACTTACATGTTACATACATAATAGTTACACTCATATCGCATGACGAGAAGCAAATCAAGAAGCAAATTATTAAAAATAAGTTACATGTATGATCGTATATTCATTATAAATACGGACAAAGTATGAATTTAGAGCCAGTATTTACATAAAAACGTAGTAGAACATTGCACACAAAACAAGTTAAAATGGCGTGCTCAAGTTCGTTTCGTGCCGCTTGCAACTCCACCAATAAGTTATGCACTCTAGGCTTATTTATAACACAGCCACGCAGCTGGCCAGCAGTGTAAATACACCAATTTTCAACTCGTTGCACGTGATTGTATGAAATTCATGAATTGATGAACGATGAATTTTCCGAACTTACATATTCCGTCAAACGAAACGATCTCGTAAATTTGTAAGGCACTCATGCGCGTCACAGATGTCAGGACATGTGGCAGTCATTAGATGAATAATCTGACAGAGCATGCCACTGCCAAACAGGACACATAAATGTCGAAGATCTGACTAGTTTTGATCTTCCGCGCTTGCTGTTCTTCTACATGCACGGCTCTCTTCACACGCAGTCTTGTTTTTAAAACTTCTGACACGTCCATCACTCATTATCTATATTATATATTTGGTCAAAGTAAGTCTTGGTTATGGCTCACCGAGCCCCAGAACACTCACCCGAAACAGGAATATTCCCCGGCCCTGGCTTTGCGCGACCGGCTTGTGTATCCACACGACGTTGGCGGCGGCGTCCTCGCCGCGGCGCAGCCGGGAGCACTCTGACACGAACTTCGCGTACTCCAGGGGCAAGTGGAAGCAAGGTGGACTGGAAAGATGCCGGTGGAATAGAGCTTCATTCAAATAACAAAACAAATACATATCACGAACGATGATAGGAAAGGATCTTGTGAAAACATTCTTTTGTTAGCAATCTAATTTTTTACCTACCTATGAGCAACAGGTGACCAATAATAATGTCTGTCCTAATTTCGCTTGTATATTTTTATATAACACAGATAAAGATATCATAATGTACGGAACTAATCTCTTGTAACATCTATACCAGTCAACCCTTTGTGAAATTGAAAAAGGTGGGCGTGGGTGATAAAATTGCGTATTTCCCACAAAAAAAATGCAAAAAATGAAACATAAGTAACATAAGTTTGACACCTGCGAATCGACTCGGAATTTGAACCTACAAGATGTCAATCAGCAGTTTCGCTTGCTATTGCTCGATCAACGAAATAAGCATCGAGACTTTCTACGATTATTTTATACAACATGAGTGTTGTTGCGGAAAAACATCTTCAGTGAGACAAAGCAAAAATGTAGACATAAGCAC
This sequence comes from Mysoria ambigua, assembly GCA_018245875.1. Lineage (NCBI taxonomy): Eukaryota > Metazoa > Arthropoda > Insecta > Lepidoptera > Hesperiidae > Mysoria > Mysoria ambigua. The sequence goes on from DWEI01001934.1 coordinate 8,677, forward strand.
ATATGCATTCTTTGGAAAATGAACCCTTTGTTGTTATTTCGTACACATTTATTACACAAATTTGTGGGACCAAACAACGTTCAACTTTGGAGAACCGGTCGTCCAAATATACATTAAGTTGACGTTTTACATGGTTATGTTCAGGAGTCATGTCTTTGCCTGTATGCACTCACGTGGTAGCGGCGGTGCGCTTCGCGTCCGCGTCACGCAACATGGTTAGTTACGTTTGTTTACTTATTAACTTGTGAAGCCGGTGAAAAGAAACCAAAGGGTTCAGTCCTTTTTAACTTTTCATATTTTAATTTTATTTACGCTTTCAAGTTAAGTACGTTAATTTGCCCGTAGCCATATAAAAAGTATAAAAAGAGATTTAAGCGCAGTTTTTATTTATATACTGGCATTGAATAAACTTGTAAAATTTATAAAAAAGCCTAGCCAAATATGTACTTTTTGTTCATTCGAATATACATCGTATCTAATATAACGCAAACATTTGCACCGTAATATTATTTAAAATTGATAAAATATTAAATACAACAATGTAACTTTTATAATGTTCTGCATTCCTCTGCCTACCTCTTCGGGGATTACAGGCGTGAAGTTACGTTTTTTTTTTTTTAACTTTTATAAAATTATGTATCTAATATAATGAAACTGGGTAAATTCAGATCCAGACTCCTTGCTCCCACTGGGTATTTCAAGATAGAAAACCATATGATAATTTTCGCAACTCGAGGACCGAATTCAGGATTATGACTATAATTAGAACAATACGATGATCTTAAATAATAACATGCAATATAAAATATATAAAGAGAAAAAAGAGAGTAACAATTTATGCCGTTTATGTCATGCAAGAATGCTCGTTAGCATATCCGAGCTGACAGCACCAGCGACCTTAGCGCGCATACTCTCGTTACGGGGTCGTGCGACCGAGCGTTTCAACCGTCCCAGCACAATTACCGCACACCGAACAAACCTAATGACATTGACTTTTCCCGAGTGCGCGGTCACGCGAGCGCGGCACCACTTGGGGTGATTGCAATGGCAACACGGGTCGTCGCAAATCGCACCGATAATTCCACGTCGCCTCGAACTTTCACCTTCTAGCCGCGCCGATGCGGGAGGAACTTCCGACGCGACCTTTGAAACTGCACCGGAACTTCCATAATTTAATTCTGTGGCGACGAGTATCGCTTAATTTCCCTGCCATTGCGGCTAATGGCGGTTTAACTTTTGTTTTTAAACTTTAAGTCTTAACGACGGCCATGCAAGTTATTTAGTTCAGGGGAAGAATGCGCGGAGACGGGGAAGGGCGGGGGGGGGGGGGGGGGAGTTTCGATTATGCAAATTAAATTTGTAAATTAGCGAAAGCATCGCGTGACACGGGCACGCTATCGTCGCCGGGACGTTGGAGGATATATTTTTCGAAAATCTAAAAACAGGACGGGTGCAAATATTCCTTTCGTTTTTTTCCCATTATATGTATCCATTATAAAACATCGAGGCGAACTGTGCCGCGCGACACGCAACTGCTTGGGGTGGGTTCATTCAACGAGGCGATGACGCGGGCGATTGACCCGGGGGCCAGAGCGTTTCACAACACAATCAACAAACGTTATTATCAATCATAACTATACATCCATATCAGTACACGATGAGGAGCTTTAGGAATGTAGCTTTTATTAACGTCTACGGATTATATGTATGAACATGAGAAAAAATTTAAATTATTCTTATTAATATTATGCAAATATATTCTTTGATATCTTACCTATTGGTATGTTTTTTTAAAACTCCGTATACCTTGTTACATTGATTAATATATTTTCATACCTATATAAAATAGTATTTGATAGGGTTGGGTAATTTTTATCAAGGCATTTATTGATCCTCTGTTGGCTACGAGGAACGAGACATCCGTCTAGATATACATATACCTACACACATAACTGCCTCGTTGGTCATGTTGGTTGCAAGCGCGACTGTCGAACGGGAGTACCTGGGTTCAAATCCCGACTCAGGCGCTAACAGATTTTTCCGACTTACATATTCTAATAGTAGTCTTGTTCTGTGCTCTGTGTATGGCAATGGACTCACCACCTATTGCTCAGTGGGACATAAATGTAGCTACCCGGCTACCTGGTGAAACGTGGGAGCGTTCACCCTCCTCTGGCTATCTCAAGCGATTACAGGCGTAATGTTACATTGTTAAAGACACTGCCGAAAAATTCAATAGTATTATATTTGTAATAAATAGCCATTAAAATCGGCATCTTTCGACCGCGGAAATCTTGAGCCAACATGTAGCAGAACTACAGTAATACTTTACAAAAATTACTTTGGTTGTAGATAGTGTAGATACATACATATACATAGTACATATTACACACGTAATATACTACTCGCATTATAAACGATAAAGTCACTATTAATCGGCCCGTTAAGCTTTTACGAGCAGCGCTAAGCATGTCGTAATGTTATATCATTATGGAGATAGCTTGATAGTGCAGACTGGCCGCTAACTGAGCACTGATCGCTGTGTTGCATCCGCATTTAAGAAAAATATTATTATGACGACTATCATTTCTCTGACCATAAATTTGTCTATACAAGTACATATTTTCAGCAGAGTTTTAAAACCACGTAAAAACTTATTGGGAAACAGCAAACGGACTCGGGGCCCAAACGATACTAAACTATGTACCGGTACATCGAAAAATATATATAAAAACGAAACATCATCTGTCGTCACGACATTTTTAATTTATTGTCATTCGAAAAGTCTCGAACATGGCGCTCGATGTTTTCTTCAAACACAATTTACAATCTCCAATCAAATATCATCGACTTGCGTGACGATTTTTTATTGCTCTAAATCAACCTTTTATGAATCTATATAATTATCGTAATGAACGAGAATATTCCATTTCCGCAAATTATACCTTCGAAGCAATTAACCGGTACATTTACGTCTTTCCTGCGTTCGTTTTCAGTTTACGATTGAGCGCCGTCCGTTCTTCCGTATTTATGAAATGATGACACATAAACATCCAAATGATTAATGATCATTAGGAGTTTAATGGTAAATATTACCATTATAATAAGACTATAAAATATTCATAAGCAAGCCGAAGACGGGGCGCGGTGACGTTCTCTGCGGGAGACTGATGTCCAGCAGTAGACTGATATAGGCTAATGATGATGATGATGATTATGAAGATATTCATAAAACGTGACATCACGCTCGTAGTCTCCAATGAGGTAGGTACCTTCAAACGTTTCAAATGTTACGTTATCGTCCCATTATGGAATAGATAGACTATAGAACACTACTAGAAAATATTATTAAATTATTATTATAATTGTTTTCGACTTGGCCTAACGAATCGTATAATAAATACGGGTATTTATATTTAAAAAAATAGGCGATTTCCAGAGATGTTCTAATATATTTTTCAACCTTTTTCTACTTCTATTACGAGGCAAGACGTCTGACTCGTTGTCTGCCGGTCATTAGGTAGTATATAGATTAGCAGAGAAACATGCTACGGATATTTAAAACAACTGCCATTATTTTTGAATTAGACCAAAACGCTTCATTAGTACATATAAAACAACAGTTATCTATTAAACATTATTAGTTGTATTAGACAGAGACTATTATAAAATATTATAACATTTTGCAAAAACGTGCTTTATGTCTTGTTACAAATATGAAATAAAAATTTGCTCACTTGAGTCAGAAGTCTCCGAAACCGGCGTGCATGTATGAAAAGAGTTATGACTGTGGAGGAGATGCGGCAGGTCTGTAAGGATAGAGATATTTGGCACTCTGTGCTCTCTGCCTACCCCGCGAGGGACCTGGTGTGAAGATATGTACGTATGTAAGATATGTATGTATGTATGTGTGTTGCTCACCTGAAGTCATAGATAGACCCGTAAATCCTCCTCATGCAGCGGAGAAGTCTTGATAAACTATCTTTCCGGCATAGCGAACCCCCCTTCGGTATATGATTCATGAACTGAAAATAATAATTTCTTCATTGATACTTATGTATAAATTATGGCAAAACGCAAATTGTCAAATAAGTTAATGTTGCTTTCATCTAAGTTGTATGGAAAAGCTGAAATTTCTGTCGTGTTTGCAAGAAAACAAGATATTTTTACCTAAAAAAAAGTAGGTATCATATACAAATGTTCAAACAGTATGCAATTTTATATGTAGATACAAATATATAGTAATTATAGGTAAAAATGACAATCAAGGAACTCGACCCCGATTAAGATGAAATTGATGTCTTATATAAGGTGGCACGATATACTAACTGTTGTAACAAAATTTAACGACGGGTTCATTACTTTCATAACGTAAACAATAGATATAATTATAGTTTTGTCATTCGCGAAGTAACACACATATTAAATTTTGAACATCTGCGTTTTAAAATCTATATTATGTATATATCGAGTATTGTGATGTATTATGTATACAACGCAAGTGATAGCCTAGTGGTTTGAAATTAGACCTCTCACTCCGGGAGACCGGGTTCGAATCTCTGGCGCGCACCTCTTTAACAATGTGCTTTTTAAGTTTAAATATCACTTTCTATTACGATGAAGGAAAACATCGTGAGGAATCGTGCATACCTTAGAGTTCTAAAAAAATTGTTCTTTAAGGTGTGTGAAGTCTGCCAACCCGCACTTGGCCAGCTTGAACATGGGTCTCCTCACAGAATGAGAAGGTTAAGGCCGTAGTCCGCCACGCTGGCCAAGTGCGGGTTGGCAGACTTCACACACCTTAGAGAACAATTTTTTTTTAGAACTCTAAGGTATGCAGCATTCCTCACGATGTTTTTCTTCGCCGTAATAGCAAGTGATATTTAAACTTAAAACGCACATTTTTAAAGAGGTGCGCGCCAGAGATTTGAACCCGGTCTCTCGGAATGAGAGGTCGAATTTTAAACCACTAGGCTATCACTGACTCGGAATGTGTATTCCGAGTGAGTACACTACCTACCTGAGATAATAAAAGAAGACGTCAATTTTCTTATCCGCAATGAATTTTTAGGCAAACGGGAAAAAGATAAATTAGACATTATTGTACGGCTCCAATCAACACTGCATATAATTTTTTTTGAAAGTGAAATTCCAAGTTTGAATTTATTAATGCACTATTCGTTATGGCAAATTAGAAAAAGCCATGAAACAATGATACCTATACCCAACGGTACGTTTCGAATCGATGAGCAAAAATATTTGTCAAACATCAGCGTCGACAATAAAACTATCAGGGCTCGTCACAACTTTTGATTAGACACAGACACGAGAGGCCCATGGAAAATTCTAGATGAATGGTTACCAATGGCGATAGGTACCAAACAAATCGTAAATAGTTCAAAAACAAACAAATACATATACGTCGCCGGGCCTATTATTTTCCTTAACTATTTATCCTCATGACATTTATCTCCGTGATAAAATTCGTTCATATCTTTTATATTCATAGAATAGATTATATTTTAGTTCAAAGCTATAAACGCATTACAAGCTTTAAGTATTTTCCGTGCCACGCTTACTTGCCTACGTGTCGGACATATCGCAATTGCCGTTCCAATACCCGCCGTTCTGTTACTCTACATAAAATCGACTGCGGGTAAAGACCGTTGTGAGCAACTAAAGATTTTCAATCATAATATTTAAGTAAAATATGTAAAGGGATAATACACTATGCCGATAAATTTAATCGGTTAAGTATTTGAAACAAAAGCAAAGTTCAACGAATACACTTCAACGAATGAATTGAAACAAAATGCTTTGAAACAAAAGCAAAGTTCAACGAATATCATTTAATTTACCTGCTCATCCCCAAGAGTTTTATAGCAGGCAGCGGGGAAAGCGCTCGACCTCCACCAGAGGTTCCATCTCTCTTCGCTGCCACTGTAACCCTGGTACATACGCCACCCGCGCTCTGCACACACCTTGAAGGAAACGCATATGTAAATTCAATTTTATATATTGATTCAACGCGTAAGAGTAATATGAACAGTATAATAGAGATTACAAAAGAATACAATTTAATTAGGTATTATTTAACATAAACGCGACAATTATACAAGGTGTATCGTAATTTGTGACGCTTATAAAAAAAAAACTTGTAAGTGTTATAATGAACATAATTTTCCGTGCATTGTTTTTAAATTCCATTGAACAAAACATAAAACAGAGTCACGACATGCATAATTATAATTGGACATAACTACCTATTAATTATTAACGGTATTAATGATTAACCTCGCATTCAACTTTAACACATTAAAGGTATCATTTCAACCTACCTTCACGAGCAAACTTGGCCCGGAGCCGTTATCGTTAAGCCGGTAAATAAAAGGTTCATCGCTGCCAAAATGTTCCGCCATTAGGTACCAACCGCTGAGCTTCTATAATAAAACGAATAACAATAATTATCGGCTAAATAAATTCATTAAAGATTCAAATACAACTGAGGCAACTTACATTCCACTAACGAAACTAAACTTTGGCCGCTTCATATCAACTGTCGGCAGCGCTGTGTGTTTTATTACACGTCGCGAAACAAATCAAAGTTGTGTGTACGCAAACGCGTAAATCGCATGCCGGCTTCTCATAGACAGATGGTATTCGTTCTCCGCCCGAGATCGGATATCGGCCGAGACACGTTAAATGCCCGTTCGAGCGTCACGTTTACGATCACGG
>DWEI01001935.1:0-15411 GCA_018245875.1 Mysoria ambigua
GTTGATACAACATTATACTAAAAATGCTAGATTGAATTTACTATTTTAAATTTTACCTGTGTATGAGCAGCTGCAAAAATGCAAATTATGCAAATGCAAAATGAAAAAAAAAAACAAAACGTTTTAGCATTAACAATACACCTTATTTCACCACAAATGGTTTCCAAAGACTGTATTAGATGGAGTTAGCGGGAAAATTTTGAAATCCTTTATCATTTATGAATGAATATTTTGATAGAGGGATTAAATATGTAGAGTAGACGAATCAAAGAAAAAGTCGTCTCGTCCATAGAGGGAAAAAAAGTAATTAACTTAGTACTTCTTTCTTTATAGATTTTTATATCCTTTAGCATTTTCGTGATTTATCATAATATATATTCTACGAATATCAAATATTCAAGTTATCATTCTATCAACGTGACATATTTACTTATTTAAGTGCTTAAAGCTTGCCTACTTTATCTGTATATATCTCTATGTATATATTGCATTACTTTATGAAGAACTATTTATGTAGAACAGTTTATTTGCTGTCTATATACGCTACATATGAAACTCGAAAAAACATATTTCAAACTTTTTGTTATAACGTTTGTTACCACATTAAGCAAATATCTTATTAATTAATAAAATTAAAATAATCTATACTTTGTATAAAAATATGTGGTTACTTATAATATTGTATGTTTTATATAATTTAAAATCGCGGTCTAAACCTGAAATATTTTTTACATTATTTATTTCCGGATTAAAATATGAGAACATGATCAATAATAAACAAATAATAGAACTATTGTTATTTGACTAAATAAGGTAAATTATAACGGTAAAGATTACAATGGCTTAATGGCTTCACATAAGAACGACTTTTTATTGCAGGAAAATATTCTATATCTAGAATTAAGGTATAAAAAAACTTAAGATGTTATATTTCGAATCCAACTGTAACTATAACGTTTTTAACTATATAATGTTCTTTAACTTCATAATTAATCAATTAATTTTAATAACAAAAATGATCTTCAGTTTTTCTAACTATGCTTATATTAATGATGCGCATAATAACAGTTAATTTATATGTTATAGGTACATACTTATAACGGTTGTACTTAGTTCAATAAATATTTGCTGGTACTCTAGGTTGTATGAAATTAATAGGAAAAATATAAATAATGCCGTGAAGTTTCTTCAACTTTAATGATTTTAGGTAAAAGGTTTTAAAATAAAATAAAGGCATATGCTGTTTACGGATAAAAATGTGTTTAGCAAATATTCTAATAACGATTGAAACTAAGTAGAAATGTAGATTTTAATTTTATTGCATTCTATTACATTTATATACCTATCCCTTGTCTATATTAAGATAAAATATATACAGTTATCAAACTTGTGTATATTATGTACCTAGGTTGGTATAAGTTGTCTAGTTATGAAATAAAGTATCTATAACTGTGAACAAACTAGAAAATTTGATGGAAATTAATTGTTTATGTGATGATTTTATATTAATAATTACATACGTGATATTGACGTTACATGCTGACGTCAGGGAGAGAAACAACATGGCCGTTCAAACAAGCGGCGCTTGCAGAGAGGTATAAATATGTACTTAGAGTAGGTGAGTCAAGCACTACGTAGTTTAGCTCATAGAAAGAGACACAGAATGAATTTGGTACTCATTTCTCTTAAAATTATTGTTTCCGCCAGCAACACTCCCGATTAGTGAAAAAGATAATTAGATAAAATTACACGTGTACCAAATGTATGTTCTTTCTCTTTCGGTTAACGAGACATTTTCAGTTACATACGCGCTTAAGGTTCGCCTACTCTATCTATAGTATCTGTACGTACGCGTGCCGCGTCGCAGCAGGTTGTACTCTATCTACTCTATATGAGTACTCGAGTCGAGTCTCGCTCACTCGCCACTCGACTCGAGTAGACGAAACGAGCGAGAGTTCAGTACCCGGTTGACAGCCGGTGAGGCGGCGGCGTGATGTGTCACTAGCATATGAAATGCGCACGCCGCCTCTGCGCGATTTTATATTAATTCTAAATGTAAATATATTTTTTACACATATCTGTGTGCTGGATTAGTATATCCTCATATGTGTTCGGACATTACGTACGGCAACAGTTGGTAAATATTTATGTTTTTATGGGACATCGAACTCCGATGTTGTACCTTTGATACATTTTTAATTCACCGAGACACATTTATCAATATCGCGTATTACGTTAAACCAAATTCCTAGATGCAATTCATTAAGTGACTTTGATAAAGAAAATTGACTGGTGTGCACGATTAGTTCGTTTAATATTGGTGCGTTTATTGACAATGTACAGTGTTACGACTTACTAGTATTCACGGTTAGTAATATCGGTAGTATAATAGTATATTGATGGTAGTATCAGTGAGGTGTTAAAGATTTCATGTCGAGTCTGAAGATTTCGAGAGCAACAATGGCGGAACGCGATCGTCCTGCGAAAACCCCCATCAGGGTGGGCTTCTATGATATAGAGAGGACCATCGGCAAGGGGAACTTTGCCGTCGTTAAATTAGCACGACATCGAATAACGAAGACTGAGGTAAGTGAAAAAAAAAATATATATACAACATTTATTTATATTTAATTGGACCCGTTTCGCATACCAAAGGGGTACTCAGATAAAGGAAAAATTTCAATTAACAAGGCTGAAATTAATAATGACCAGATAATAATTGATCATCCATTATGCATCGGAGCTATCTTTCCATTCGCAAATAATTGTGTAAATACAATTGTAAATTAATTTGGCCTACGATTGCGACACGGAACATAGATAAGACCGTTGGTAATTTAAAATCCAGTAGCATTGAAATGAAAATAGTGTTAATGAACGATGTATACATTGACCAAGTTCGTTTATTAAATGATTATTTTCGTTATATTTATTTCGTCATATTTTGACAAATGTTAAGGTATATAAATGTAAAAATACGAAGAATGTAATATATGTTAATCCAATTGGAAAAACCATAAGCAATATTTAATTCGTTTTCTTTTTGATGAGCCTTATTGTACCTGTATGTTACATACAAAACTATCTATTCAAATTAATTACATTGCTCATAAATTATACAATACAAATAGATTGCTTGAGTAAATATTAAGTGGAATGGAATAAACGTTATTACGTAAAAATTACAATATAATATCGGCATTGAAAGCGTAGTGTTTTATTTGAAATATTTAAAAATAAAAGCTAACCTGTTCATTGGTTTTATCAGGCTGGTAAGTTATGTTATTATTACAGTACTTTACCGTTCCATCGTCTGTTTTGTAATCCAAGATAACAGAGAAATTGTTTAAACGGACTTAAACATTGAGAACGTTCAGCATAACATCCCGCTTCATTATCTCCCGAATAAGGAAAAAGCGGAGGTTTCCGTGCGGTACAGTCATCAGCCTAAATATAAAAGCGTGGGTAGGCATTTGTTTATGGCAGAAGTCTGTCCAAAAAGGATTTTATGAGTCGCAAATTAAACGTCGGCCAAGGATGTGGATGTATGAATGTCGGTAATAAAACCGACAATAATCGAAATCATGACGTGAAATTGTTATTGTATATCGATTATTATCGGCTCGTGTATCAAAATAGACACCTTGCAGTTTCTATAAAAACAGATTACTTAATTGGCATTCAATACGACCTTATACATGTATCTTAAAATGATTCGCTTAATGTTATTCCATTGCTAGTCTTAACACAGCTCGCAGTTTGCACAATATACATGATAAGTTTTGTATAATTAAGTAATTTTTGGAAATTATAAATAGCTGGAGTGTGTAGTGTTTCTGCATTCTTTTGCCTACTCCTTCGGGGATTACAGGCGTGAAGTTACGTGTATCAATAGTTAGTGTGTGCATGTAGACATCATTATTTTATATCGTCCGCTGTTCGTTATAAGTCGTCACGTATGAGCATTAAGCAATGGAAATGATTGACTAAATAAACAATTATGATAAATGGGTCTCGTTCCAAAATTGAAAGGCTTCAGCACGTGTAGTCTTGTTTTCTAATTAATTACGAATATATTTATGATCAAGTATTTGCATGATTTGATATACAAATTACTGATACATTTAACTGATAAAAACGGTACTACATTATACACTAGATATAGTATACTAATGCAAATAACTGATAAAAACTGGGAGTAGAATAATCATCTGCCGATCACTTCGAAGTAACCCAGGCGTGATGTTATATCATTTTTGTAAATAATCACCAATGATTCTTGTATTAGGTGTGAATCGTGTTACTGCGGTTTGAAATATATTTATTGTTATCTAAAATGTCATAGGTATCATAACTTGACTAGTTTGATTTATCGCCGTGGTTCCCGATGCAAATATATTATTATACAGCGTGATTAATTTTAAATTTTATTGAGTTAACATAAATCCCAGTAAAAAAGCCCTATGCCAATGATATTTGAAATGCACTTGGTATAAACGCATTAAGTTTTAACATGCACTTAATTATAAAAATTTAATAAAAATAACTGAGACATTAATTGATGTTACCCTCCTATGTATATCTATTCAAAAGTTGTTTCGAAAATATCAAAACAATAAGGTTCTCAGCGGCACGATTAAGACACGACGCCGACACGACCGCGGCATGATGTGTAATAAATTTCCATGTTTCATGTTCCATCGCGCGTGCTCCGCGTTAAGTGCGTCGGAGTCGTATCGTCAGGTCGCCGCCGAAGTCGGCTGGTGGTAGATGGTCTATTGTTTACACGCGTCGCTCCTCCTTAATCGGTTCATTGATCTCTACCTTCTGCGGCGCTCGGTACAGAAACATTGTATTCTTATGACACGTATAACAGCACTTTTTTGTCACATTTACAGAAGATACCTTTGGGCTCAATCACTTTCGATAGCGTTATCAGTCAAACTCTTTCAGTACGAAGTTTGTTCTAGATTTCGCATGCTATGACGATGAAGGATAACATCTTGGGGGTGAGAAAAGTTGTAGACATTAGTTCGTCATAGTTTCGTAACGCGTGTGAAGTCATCGCAATTCGCAAGCCTGGCTAGTCAGCCGTAGTCTAGCCCTTCTCGTTCTGAGAATTCATCCGTATCTAACAGTAACAGTAGAACCGTGAAATATTGATAATGATAATGACAAAAGTCAAAGAAACAGGGTTCATCAAAGCATCAAAACAAAGCGAGTAACCTATACGTGGCGATTATATAATGTTTTATTATGAAATAAATCTTATATACGCCGGTCATGACGTCAAAGACTGTGTATAGAAATTCTTCTGGTAATTACGTACGCGTAGCATTAACCGATGGGAAATTTTAACAAGAGTTTCGGGATAATCCGTTAAGAATACACTGCGCCACAATCGCTAGTGCTGTGTGTATTACACGCGGTCAATATAATAATATTACTAATACTTTTGATTATTGTAAATCGTGTTTGTTTAATTAGGATAGTCTTAACCCTGTAGTTTTTGTTGGGAAAATTTTATCGGTGCAATAATACCATGGGCTTAGGTTGTTTGACCCCTTAATATACTTGATGAAAGGAAAAAAATAGATGTTATGCCAATTGAAATGTAAAAAATAACGCATTGTGTTAATTTTTAGTATCAGATGCGTCATAGGCATTGTTCGATATCTATTAATTAACCAATATACCTATTACCATTTTACACTGTCGGTTTGAAGGGTTTCCAATGATTTAATTAAAAAAAATATTGTAAATGGCCATTAAGATTCTAAAGTAACACATTTTATTTTGACGTCGTACGTGACATAATATAGATCTGAGATGTAAGCAATATATAACGATATGTTTATATAGAGAATTAAGTCCTAATTTACTATTACAATTAACATCCTAATTTATTTGTTTTTGATAGTTGCACGTCGTGCATAATAAATGTGTTGGTGGTGGCGGTTGTATTGAGATCAGATAGGCGAATGCGCGTCACGACGGCAGCACAGGCGAGGCACGTGACGCACTTAACCGTGAACTGACGTCGTCGTCGCGCGGCACCGGGTCGCCTCAATCGAGTCCGATTGTCGATGGTAATGGGCAAAAAATCAATTAAATCGAACATAATACGAATGCGAAAATTGTAATCGAAATCGATCGTTTGAAAGAAAAAGTGAATCTTATATATAATTAAAATAATTGTTTCAATAAATTGTATGATGTTGTTTAAAATAATTAGTTTTTTCTTTTTAGCACTAGCGTACTATCTTTACACATGATAGACGTCGTAGAAGTTTGAAAATGGTGCGATTTAAATGTGAAATATCAAATATTCGCTTGTGGTGAATTGTTTTGCTTTTCAATTAAAATAAGATTCAACGAAATTTAGACGCTGGCCTGTCCTCACAGACCGCCTACATAGAACATGCGTCTATGTTTAAAGTAATCAGGCTGTTTATCGGAAAAATACGAAATCTTCCATTACGATTGATATTTCTGGCAAATGTGCCATAGTGTTTTGGTACTGAATCGTACAACAAATGGTTAGCCCATAGTATTATCTAAGTAAAAGTACAAAGAGTATTAGGTATATCAACTAAATTTGTCGTTTGAGGAGCAAATATTCCAATGCCTTTATTGCCATTGCGTAATGAGCGTGCGTATTATGTATAATATATATATTGCTGACTTTTAGTTTCAAAATCCCTTATAATATTAAGTACTGTTTTTGCTATTTATATCTGAGGTACATTTAATTAAAAATTTATAAAAACACAGCAATAGCATCTATATAGTTCTATTCCCACTAAGTATCTTCGCTTATTTCTCTCTTTATATACTCTCTCATTGAATACTTGTGCAAATATTTGCGTTTTCTTAACTTTTATATCTTCCTCGATTCACGCGAATGTGTCGGTTTGATCGTCCGTTGTTTTATCACAAGTAGTAAGTATCACACGGTTTCGTCAAAAAACAATCGCACGCATCTCGTGTTCGTCGGTTCTAAAACGACGAACTTATTAGTGTACCTACGTCTGCCGATGTCACGTGCCTCGTTAGTGACATTCCAATCAACGGGGACATACGATAGCGATGTAAACGAGACACTCGACTGTCACCGTGAACGCGGCTATTAAACGTCCACTATATAAGAATTATAATGAATAATATTAACAACTATTTAGCATCAGCTCTCTAGCCGTAATAGCAACAAATGTTACATGTTGTTGGTTAAATTGAAGACGGTCGATTAGGACAGTTTCATGCAAAACTGTTAAGTAAATATACGTCGTACACTACTATGATATTTTTCTTACAATATCTTCCTTTGGGTAAATAAAATCCGTAACATCACGCCTGTAATCCTCGAACATGTAGGTAAAGGAGTGTAGTATACTCCTACCTTTCATCAGTGAAGCTTGCGTCCTGCTATGGTATAGGTGGTGAGACTGTTGCCATACGCCGAGCACATATCAAGACTACAAACCTTCACTAGGATACCTAAATTAGAAAAATCCAATAGTGCCCGACCCGGGATTTGAACCCAGGACCTGTCGATCGACAGTCGCGCTTGCAACCAACACGACGAACTAGGCAGTCCGACTAAATATAAAGTAAGTACATAATTACGTATAATATCAGTTGAAGGTCGGGAATGTGATTGTTTCATCATATTGACGTCTACGTTACAACTCCGTACTCCATGACTTCCATTTGCATGAGTGCAGTTTAAAAATTGTATAGAAATTCTACTCTCTGTTATTAAGTACGAAAAAATGCGCGATATGTAAGACTGATTTTAGTACATGTTTATTAGGAATTTTGAGGAATTTTCAGCTTTATAGGGTGAGATGCGTGGGTTTCAGTTTCCGGAGCTCCAACTGACGGCCGCAGGATCGTTGCGGAGACAGATCGGCCGTAGCTCATGAAGATGATCTCGGATAATTCCTATTTACGAAATATTTAATTGTTACAACAATAATAGACGATAAATAAAATAGTATTAAAGTAATTTTCGTAATTTCTTGTAGCACAGTTCTTTTATTATTCATCTCGACGACACTGTGTCCGATGCATTGAACGTGGCGAATAGAAAATAATCGGCGAAAATAAATCTGTGGCAATAATACATTTACCGCGGCCAAAACGAAAATAATCCTCATGACTCATTTTGTTATCACTACGTCCGCACAATACTTTTTCAATGTGGAAAGACGTTTTAGTATTCGCGAATTAATTTCGACGTATTACTTTGAAATTGAAATATATTACTTTATACAATTATCGTTATTCATCAACATTTACACATCTCTACCAACTTCTTTGGGAATTACATATGTGATGTTACGTTTTTTTTTTATTATCATCATGTATAAAAATTAAATTCTATTGTTAAATGTTTCGTGAGTGTTACACATAGTTGAGTTTTTGTCTCCGCCGCGACCTCGCCGCGATCGGCGGGAGCTCATGAGGGAGGACCTCGTATAGGTCTATAGGTAGGTATATACGGGAGTCTAGTCGGCTTAATAGTCAATTACGACCTTTGTAAGCAATGTTTCATCGGGAGGAAGGCACATTGATAATAAATAATTGTAATATTATGTATAAAGAGTACATTAACTAATACGTTCTGTTATTTTATGTCGCCGTGAATATGAACCAGACAATTTGGTAATCACTGCTTTCTGGGACCGTACTATACACCTCTATGCAAGCATCAACTCTGACTTCAATATTGAACATCGTAACATCGCGCTTATAAACCACGAATAGGTAGGTAGTTACTTTTACATTCCGCTATAGAACAGTATATGAGCCTATTGCCATATACTGGCCATATATTCACCCACAACTAAATATTTTAAATAAGAAAATCTCGTAGTAACTCACCTGGGACTTGAACCCTTTCTGGATCGATCTCGATGGCAATCCCGCTCGCAAACACTCGTCCAACGAGCGAGTCAATAAACACCGCGTCGGTTAACAAACATTCCAAGAGTAAATATAAGTTAAATACATATGTATTATGTGAGCTTGTGTTTTGGGGCACAAAGAACAAGGTACGATAAAAAATATATGGTAAAAATAAAGGGCGAGAACTGTACGTGTGAATTTATGCGTAATTCAATATGAACGACAGCCTTTCATCATCGGGAACGTCACGGGTGTATGGCAGCCATTTTGTAACCGCTCGTGTTTCTGCCGGTGTTAAGTTTATAATAGCCGGCAGGCACTAGAGCGCCCAGGCGGCCGGAGTGGTGCCAGTGTGCTGCACAAGTGGGTCGTTGGCCGAATACCGGCGTCTTTGTGAATGACTCACTGGCTGCGTTTTAAATGGACGCCTATACATTGTACTATTTACGTTTACTTTGAATAGACACTTCTTTTTGTGTCCGCTCGCAGAGCTCCCGCAGACATCTACTCGTGTCTTCAAACTGCATTTTGATACTTAAATTCGCTTATTCGCTTTTAAAAACTGTGAAATATCCGACTCAACTCTGTGTTAGGTATAATGGATTTCGTAGTCGTCGCATTTGCCGAGTTGTAACAATACAAATCGTGGCCAGTGATGTCAGGTGAAGCGCCTCATTTGCTGTTTCATTGTCATATAAATAGACGCGCACGGTAACAGATCTATTTGCGGAATGTGGTTTTCGCGTTTGTTTAGAAAGCCGGCGATGACGCATAACAGAAAGTCATACGAGGGCGCTCTGCTGAATGAATGCACCGAAATAACGCCACGGACACGCGTCCTCCGCGCTCGCCCGTGTGGCTATGCGTGGCCGGTGTTGCCGCACTAGTGAATTTTGCTATTTCGTCATGTCCCGGCAACGTGCGATGGAATGTACGGAAAAATGTGAAACTAAACGCACGCTGGCAACATTTCTGTAGGTTAAAAAATCCTAGCGTTTCATTTGTTAGGATATTTTAATATATTTGAAAACAATACACTCGCGTACGCATCGAGAATGATATTTTGCTTTTCAATTTCAAGTAACGCAATAGCGAAAAAAAAATCAACTTAAAAATGGAACGCGCAAAATTTCCCGAAGACAATTGTGAAAATAATATTTTACCATAAGTGCTTAATGAGAGAGCATCTGCGAAATATTTCGAGGAACATAACCATCAATCAGCGGTTCAGCGGAGTTGGTTGGTTGAGGTCGGCGGCGAGCGGTGCCGCGTCCAGAAATACCGCGGCATCGACCTTGCCTCTGAATGCACGCATCTTGTTTTTATTATTTCACATTTTTCCCTCGCAACCATTTGAGCCAAGGTGACGGCCAGTTGTTTTCCCATTGGACATAGGTAACACCAATAGATTTTCCTGCTTAGTGACAATGAAACCTTCACTCATACGTTTCATAAAACAATGCTCATTGAATCTCAGGTAGCTATTATAAGCAGATCTTTTATCTTGGACCATCTTTTATAAAATTACAATATCACGATTGAGTTTTTAAATGAAATGCGATGATGACACAGAAACTTTTATAATGATGGCGCTTTCTTAACGTAACCGTAACATAATTGACATTGACGTTATCTCGATCGATGCCGTATAAAATTATCACTGTACTAAATACCAACGTGTCGTTTTCTGTCTATTTTGTAGTGTTTCCCCATGCCGATTGGCATCTAATGCAAAAATACTTGCGGTTTAATTAATTCAAGAGCGTGTTAAGAAAGTGAGCATGCATGTGCTGCGTGCCGAGTACATATATGTATGTCTGGCGAACGTTCTGCCAGGAAATTGTTCCGTACGCCACGCGCTCCGTTTACACTGGGGCGCTTGAAAAATGTTCGCTTGACGCAAATGCGTTATCTATTTTGGAGTTCTGCGTCAGTGGCTCACGGCGTTATCTGCGCTCCGCAGCCAGGCGGTCACCCTCGGCGGTGTCTTCTCCGCTCTGATCTCGAAACTCCCCGCTCGTACAAGAGTTCTGTGACATTTTTCCATTTCCCAATGAGCACGTGCCCGCGCTGCGAGTGACGTCCGTACGTTCGCGTGACGTCAAACTCGAGCAATAATACCTATCAGCTGCTCGCGAACGTCATGATAACTGATGTAAATATTGGAATTGGATTTTGCATACTAAGCTGTCTTGAACATTTGCCATTAACTATTCCAGGAGCGTAGCATATGCGGTTGGAAAACGGCGCGCGTGTACTGAGAGACAGGAGTCAGCAGTTTTTATCCGCTGCCCGAGAGACGTAGCGTTAACAAGCTATTCATATGGTCTCGTTTAAAACTTCGGTCGACTTGCTTCATTGCAAACTAAAATTGGACCCTTCCCTTTTAAAGTTTAATCGCCACCCATCTTTGAGTGTACTCGCGTATTGTATTCAGAAATGTCATGTTTAAAATTCAACAGTGCAAGAAGTCGTTTTAGTATTAAAACTAGTTTGACACCACGACAATCGCACACGATTAGTTATCTTTTTAAATTTTTGCACGAGTCAGCATTTTGAATTTTGAAAATTTATGATCGACATAATCGTAAGCCCGTCGTGAGGTTCTCGAAACGTTTTTGCTTATATTCAGTTGGGTGCCTACTTCATATGCACTGACTTAACTTCTTTATAGCATGTGCATTAAGTAATCTCCCATGTTTTTATCGTGAACTAAATATAAACTTGTACCTATTTACATTATGATAAGGTCGGACCAGACATGTGTTTTTTTTTTGTTGACACCGTGACGTCAAAAGTTTATTTTGTTGATATTACGAAACATAATGAATATCACGAGGGCAATCTCGGAAACCGAGTCAACAACTAACATAATATCGCTCGTCGGCCGTCCTTGCCGAAGCGGTGTGTGTGTAGTAATATACATATATATTGGTCTAACATTTTGATTGCCTCGTTGGTCGGGTGGTTGCAAGCGTGACTTTTAATGAAGAGGTCCTAATTTCAAATCCTGGGTTGAGTGTTCTAGGAATTTTCTAATTTAAATTTCACCTTAAAATATATAGTACCAGTTCGCAGTCTGGATTAGTACCCGGTGTATGGCGATAGGCATATCACCTATTCTGTGATGGGATATAAACGTAATCGGTGATACATGAGATTATATTACACCGCTCTGCATACCTTTTTATGATAATAGGCGTGATGTTACTTTTTAAGACTCATCAGTAACTCCTCTGATGCTGCAGTTGAATACTTACTGATTGCTCTACAGTCAAGTAGTGAGAAAAAAGAACTTATAATTTTATTTTAGGATAAGCGAATTAGTGTCACTTACATCTTCATGTAATCGCAAATCAAAGAGAGATGTTGCTGAGATCATATATTCGCAGACTAAGAGCAACTACTAGAAAATCAAATTTAGAAAAATTTAGTAGTGCGCGACCCGGGAATTGAATCCCAGACCACCCAATAGGCAGTCGCACTTACAACCAACACGACCAACGATGCAATCAACTATATTATTATAATTATACCTATATTTGTACCTTTGTATGTTTTGTAACATTTATTTATCATTCTATTATTCCTAAAACTAGTAAAATATATTTTGAGAAATAAATGATTTACATCAGAAAATATATTGTGTGGTTAACACATAGGTCGCCATATTGAAATATTAAAAAAAATGGTCGAGGCGTTCAGTTGACATGTTATATGGCTTGATTTGTATTAGGCGTTTGTATGGGATAACAACAATGAAAGGTTTGCGTGCAAGGGACGAGCAAAATTGGGTTGAGGCATGATAAATGGGCCTACGACGTACAATGTAGGTGGGTGGGTGCTTAAAAAAATATACAAAACAAAGACTGGTAGTACTACTATGGAGAGTACTACGGTGGCACGTTGCTGTTATATTATGTAAACGAGTAGTTAAGCAAGTGGTTAAGCCCTGCCTTAGCCTACTTAACCAGCCTCTGCTTAAACCTGCTCAAGCTTGGAGAGTAGTATCTTTAGAGTGTAATAATTTTAAACAAAGTTTCAATTAATTTCTTTATTTGATTTAATAATGTGTTTCAATTTGTTGTGTAGAGTAAGTTTTAGGGATAAAACGTTTTTCGTTCACCATTAATTCTTGTAAAACATTTGTATTATTATAAACAGTTTCATTATAGAAACAGCGTGGAACAGTTTCTTGGTGAAAAACAGTTTCATTAGTAAAAACAATGCCCCTTGGTTGAACCGTTTTATTACATTTCGTTTTCCGCAATTAAACAATAGAGTGCAATGGGAGGCTAAAGCGTGAAATGCATTTACATTAAATACAACTTGCCGCGAAAGGGTTCCCGCCATTAGATTAAAAGTGTATTCTCCACTTTACTTAGTTAAAGTAGAAACTCAAATATAACTTATATTATTCATTCGAGTAACGTAAAATCAACGATAAACATTTTGTTTGTTTGTCGGAGTTAATGTTTCGATCGCTTTAATATTTTCCAAGTTTCGTTTGTCTTCCAACGTGTGTACACAAATCACAAGCACATCGTAAACAGTTTGAGCCGAGAGATTCATAAAAGTTGCATCCAATCTTCAGTCTTTCTCGACATGTTTATCAGCGTTAGATTTTCTCGTAAGGGGTTAAAAATATCAATGTTGATATGCCACACATGTCAGAGATATAACTTTTAACAACGCACATGGGATTTAATTTTGATTTAAAATATAGTTGAAATTTATTTGAATTGATTTTTCAGTCTCTACGGAAAATATCGCAGCGCTATATAAAGTTCATAATGATATGTTTAAAATTTAAATGTTAGAAATATTTAGAACGTCGGTCGTAAATGGGTTATTATATTTTCAATGATATAGGCATATTTTCATCGATAATAGTTAATGTTATATAAAGAGAATGCCAATAATCTATACTGTCCTAACTTGTCTCTGTTTGACCCTAAAGGGACGTATATATTAATGAACACAACTTTACTACGTAGCGGTAATAGCTACATCGTGTAGTAAGCTAGGGGTAGGAAAAGGGGGATTTTTTTCCATCCCTGTCGCGGCCACGCCATCTCGCTCGCGTCTTTATATTGATCGTCGTCTGGACTTGTTGATCACTGCGAACTCGGCCGAGCCTCGAGCGTTCCTCCACGAGGAAAGGCAACGCTATGCGGTTCCGTCGGTATGTAGATACGCTGAAAGTTCAAAACTGCTCTACGAATCTAGCTTACAAAAGAGAACTGGATGCTTCTATGGCATTTTCATTTGCAATGGAAGCCGTCGAGTCAAGTTGAGGCGTCTGGCCAGAGCAGAATTTATACGGGTGTATATTTGTCTAGGATATTAAAATAAAAAAAAACTTATATTTTATAATATTTTACGTGCTTTTGTTGATATTAGATGCGTTACATACTATCCTCTTGGTGTTAATCGGATGGTATGTATGTATGTATGTATGTATGTGGTATGTATAAACTTTACCGTAGTCTTGCGGCTTATCACAATTAAAAGATAAGTAAGTATTGACGTAAATTCTGTGAATTGTGTGCAGAAGGTACATAGATATATTTGTTATTACACAATAAGCCATAATGTCAATGCATGCTGATTACACACGTGTGAAAAGGAAACGATTAATTATTGCGTATCCGATAAAACGTGATAATGTATTCTAATATATTATATAAATCGTAAATTACGCCGTAAATTCGTAGGTACGTTCTTGAGCATATTTTGTTAGGAGTCCAAATCCGATAATATGATTGAAAAAAAAAAAGCATTAACTATTATCAGATTTTGTCATTAATTTCACATAGAATATTTTTTTGAATATACATGTACTTGTTTTTTGTCATTTTTGTCTCAAATTAACCTACCTATGTAAATATTACATGGTATGTATTAAGTACACTATTTACTTCGTAACGTCTATTCATAGTTGATAAATTATGTCACTAAAATGTTACACATTCGTTTTCAACTTAAACTGTCAATCATTTTCAACCATTACTCGTTAGTATACACTGGAAATATGTCAAACGACAGTAAATCAAACATACTATACGACACATCCGTGTGTTGTACGAAATGTTTGTCGTATTCTCGCGACGTGCATCCCGCGCACGACTCGTCCCACCGTCGGACGCAATTAAGAAAAACAGCGCAAGACTTATCGGGGATTTGCTAATCGAATTATCGACGTATCTCAAAGACACCAAGCTACGTGCGTCATACATTGTGACTTATTTATTGATAGTACGCTTAACGCCTTGATATAGACGTAGCTGTATGTATGTATAAAAAATGACAATGTTATCGCGACTCTTTTGAGATAACGCGGCGAGGTATTCAGAGAGGAGTCTCGTGCACCTCAAGATTACAAAAATCTCCTGACAATGTGACTGACCGCCGTTGTACGTTATATCGTAATACGTCAAATATTGTAGTCTATTTTTATGTAAAAATATGCGAAAAATGTTGTTCGTTATATACGTTAGG
>DWEI01001936.1:0-15410 GCA_018245875.1 Mysoria ambigua
AAAATTTTGTAGTGTTCGACCCGGGAATTGAACCCGGGACCTCTTGATCGGCAGTCGCATCTGCAACCAACACGACAAACGAGGCTGTTTGAATCTGTTCTCATTTCTCTCTAGCGAAAGTTTATAAATAGGTTATAGAGCTATTGCAGTAACATAAGTTAGCAGACAAAACCCTCACAATTATATAAAAATATTACAATTATATAAAAAAACATTATTACAATTATATAAAACAACATTTATATAAAAATAAATGTATTTAAGATATACTCGTAATTATGTATTTACTGTTTCGTTGGTCGAGCCTAATTCCGTCCGTTCTATAATTGCGAAAAATAACAGTTGTATTTGACGTTAAATATTAGTTAATCAGAAGATATTTTGCTATAAATAAATACACGAAACTCTGTGCTCAACAGATGAGGACGGTGACAATAAAAACTTTACGTGTAATATATACGAGCCGTTTTGCCGTGACTCTGTTCGCGTGGATTTAAGGTTTTGGGCTTTTCTGGATTTCCGTTACATAGCAAGCCTAGCCAAAGTTGAAACCTGTTGCATATACTGAGCCATATATGCGTAGGCTCAACCTATATTTAGTATACTCATCACATTTATCTGAAACTATCCACTATTGTCTTTATACAAATTCTCAATCAAGATAATTTAATAGACTAACGAAAATTTCAGTCTAATCAAATTAAAAGATTTTTTTTTCAATAATAATTTGAGGATGATTTTTTATCATTAAAACAAACACTAAATGTTAAATGTCATGTATTTTATACAAACCCCAATCCGTTACAGTTTCATAATTAGTATAAAATAGACCAGTGCTAATTAAAATATTATTTAACATTTCCAATTCTAATCTTGATTAATTAACATTATTAAAGTCTTGTTTTAAAATGTATTTCCGTTGAAACTTTTTACTTGCGTAGTAATCAAGTTTTAATTACGCAAGTTTGCAAAAAAATACACGTAATAATTATAAGAGAGCACTAATAAAAATTTTAATTCTGTAAAAATTATATAGTATTAAAAATGATACAATCTATTAAGGAAATGGTTTTTGTTCAAGACTTAATGTACACAATACAGAGTTTATAAAAATATTTATTTTAATTTTGAACACATTGGTCATTGAACATTTTCCAAATTTACCTATATCCTGTACATATGTACAAGTATGTGACGTGTGTGCGACGTGACGACAAATTGAAATTGTCCTATTGAAGGGAACAGACGAAAATAAATCAGCGCAAGACTTATTGTATAATTTATATAACACTTAATGAACATACAACTCAAACAACATGGATTCTTAAAAAAAACGTTAATGGATTTTTTAATTTTTAATTTTTTTTTATAATTCCCACATACTTTTTATTTATTATCACAACAAATAAAATGTTATTTTCGTTTTGACTAGTGTTAAATAAGTATTAAATTCACATGAAACATAATGATAACTTTTAATATGTACTTACTTAATAATTCAGAATGTCGTTTAATAATTTGCTCATTATATATTATTGTATACATTCTTTTTGTAACGTAACTTGTATTAACGTATATTATATTTAAGTAAAATTCACATTACCGTGTTAAGTCATTATATTCTGTTGTTAAGTGGCAATGATTACATATGTGGCAATTACAAGGATTCTACTGAAAAGCACAGTTTTATATACATAATGTTCCACAAAGTTCACGTAATAACATATTAAACAGATTTTAAAACTGAATTCAGCTTAACTGTCCTTTTTAATAAAAAAAGAATATAAGGTAGAAGAATGCACAATAATCCCACGTTTCAACAATTACGTGTACATCCCACTATGGAATAGGTGGTGAGCCTATTGCCATACACCGGGCACATATCTAAAGTTCGAACCACTACTAGAAAACCTAAATTAGAAAATATTAATAGTGCCCGACTCGGGAATCGAACCCGGGACCTCCCGCTTGGCAAACGCAGTTGCAACCAACACGACCAACGAGAAAGAAATGAAAATAGTTTCAATGAACAGTTTTTAGCAGTAGAAATATCTCAATATATCTATATATTTTTAAATACAATAAATTTGTTAT
The DNA here is from genome assembly GCA_018245875.1 of Mysoria ambigua. NCBI lineage: Eukaryota > Metazoa > Arthropoda > Insecta > Lepidoptera > Hesperiidae > Mysoria > Mysoria ambigua. Next base: position 2,095 of record DWEI01001936.1, read on the forward strand.
TTTAAAGGACTTTATCACCCAATATCTATTGAAAGTGTTATATTCATATCAGAATAAAGTACAACGGCATTTTAGTAGAAAAAAGTAATTCCGAACAAAGTTTCATAATATTTCTTTGTGTTTGCATTGTTTGTGTATTGTTTTTCTCCAACCCGTCTGCCTATCCCTAACTCACACGCCCAGCGTGGGGATTTTGTACATAACCCCTGAGGGGAGGCCTAGGTCCAGCCGTGGACTGTAACAGGGTGATGATGATGATGCTTATTGTTGTCAGATATACTGTAATAATGTTCAAAAGTCTATTTAAAAATAATAAAAATAATATTAAGACTACGGTATAATCGTATAAATCTAATTTTACAGTTCAATAATGCTTTTTCTAGTTATACATATATGACCATTTTAAAACCATATCATCATCCCACCCACTACTGGACATAGGCTTTCCCAAAAGATCCCACAATTTTTTTTCCCCTATTTTTTCCCCATTTCTTCCCCAAAGATTCCCCAAATGTCGCGCCATTTTTATTGTACTTAACGACATTTTATGTATCTATATTAGCATTATACAATATACCATAATGGAAAACTAACATCACACATTAATCATCTTACAGAAACGCTCAATGAGAATGGCGTCCGCAGCCACGCTAGTGCAGCCATCGGGTGACTTGTGGAAGAAGATACGACTGGAATTGAACGAGGATGTCAACACCAGACACCGAGACTTGGAGACTATTAAGGAGTGGATGGCGAAGCAGCCGCATTTGCCTGATAAACGGGGTACATTTTTAAATGCGTTTAATAAAACGACATACTACCATATTGTAGTTACCTCTCACATAAGATCAAAGGCCTATTTCAATCCAATGCTGCGCATAGGCATCTCCGATATCTCTGTAACATTTTATTTACATCGCAGTAAATAAACGATCATTGATATCGCAATAATTCGAGGCTGATGATAAATCGCCGCAGGGCGTGCTGCAACGTCTATAAACGTATCATCACGCCTGCAATTCACAAATTTGGATTATCCTAGTCACTATTAGAAATTTCGACTAGAAAAGTTGAATTCCAAGTTGGAAAAATTCAGTAGAATTCGACCCAGGATTCAAACCCTCGATCGGTATTCGTGCTTGCAACCACTCGTCCAACGGGACAATATGTCCAACATGTATATGTAAAGTTTCTCACCAATTTTTTTCACAAATACGAACTGTACATGTAATGGATAGAACTTAAGTTGCCATGGAAGATAAATAGGTATTCCATTCCTAAACTGGTGACCTTGGTGTTGTTTAAATTAGTTTTCACTTTCGTCAATCTCGAATATGTCATCTCCCGTAAACACCTCGGCGCAAACATTTCTCAACGGCGGTGCGCAATTTGTCGCTAAAATGAAATATGCTCCTATTTAATCGAAGTTGAGACAAATTTCGGTGTAAATTTAATATACGTATGTATCCCAAAAAGTAATACAAAATGGAATCGACACATATCTGTTGTTTACAATGAAAATTCGGCTGCGTTCACACTGCTTCGGAACTGTGAAAGATGATAACTGTGACCTCGTTCATGGCGTCACAATGATTCTGGTGGCTTTCATGGCTTGTTACTCAGTGGCACGAAGTTTGGATTTGTGCCGGATGATGGCAATAGGCTTACCAACATCTATTCCATTCGTGACCCAAATGTTGGTATTTGGTTAAACGTGGCATTGCACTACATTATTCTGCTTAACTCTTCGGGGATTACAGGAGTGACTTTACGGTAAAAAAAGTAATATTTCTCTACGATATCCCATGTCCTTTAAAAGAAAGTTAATTTTTGTGTAGATTGATTTACTCTGTTACCTTAGTCTACTTCAAAGTAACAGAAGGAAGAAGATATAAATATTATACTTTATGATCTTAAATACATTGTACTATTGGTCACATAGAACGAACCAGAAGGATATTCTTATATTGCCATTACTGTTTTTTAATGTCTAGAAGCAAATAATAATTATAATAAGCAAATAATAACAACCATTATTACTACATCGTAATGTGAGGTTGACGTCAGACGCACCGAGTGCAATAATTAAACATTAATTTTAATTTTATATTGTTCACAGACGATGCCTTCATTTTGACATTTCTGCGTGGCAGCAGCTTCTCGCTGGAGAAGTGCAAGAAAAAATTGGACATGTACTTCACCATGAGGGCCGCTTGTCCCGAATTCTTCGCTAACAGAGACATCAACAGTCCAGAGTTAGCCGAACTCGTACCTAAGGTGTAAGTATTATATGTAATTTGTATTGTAATACATATAAATAGGAAATATCTAGACCTAACCTGAAAACTGTTTCATATGGTTTCCTATTTAGTCAGTTTAATTCAATGTATCTTTCTTGTCTTTCATTCCTGCGAGCACTTTTCTGTTAGGTATCCATGACAGCGAAACAGGTATTTACTTTTTATACTCGTACATCTGTGAAACGTTGGTACACATTTCAATAATTACAAAAGCATTCACTTTATATTAAACGTTTCGTAAGTTTTCTGTGTACATGCCTCAAACACGGACCGGCTTAACAATGCGGTAGCATTCCTTTCGGGATAGCTCGGTTAGTTTCGGACCTCTTCGGGAAACTTCATAATAAACTCTGCTATCTGCGTAAGATCGTGGAGATAGCGACCGGATCTGGGGATATCAGTTAACCTTAAAGCCAGAATATAGTACAGAGAAAAGTATAACTATTTACATATTTCTATTAACTAGCCTCTAAAAATACACATGTATATACAAAACATACATATTAGTATATTATTATTATTATTTTATTTACAGACAGGGACCTCCACTGTCTGGTCTTACACCTCGTGGTCGTCGGGTGACAATTTGCAGAGGTGAGTGCCTTACATTGACGTCATTGCAATGTCAAAGATATTTTTTTGCGCCCAACGTCAAATGTTACTTACTCATTGTACGAATTAATTGTTCTGCGACCCATTTGAGTAACTGATATTTTGAAAGCTAGGTAATAATTTTGAAAAAGTTGATATTTTAGGTACATTCTAAAAGATCCTGAACAGTTTGACGATCATAACGTAGATTATTAAAATTCAAATCCGATAAAACTTCAGCATGCCTATCAGCTATAGTCAGCTATCTAAGAAGTTCCCTTTCTTTGTTGTTTCAAACATACCGAATAGCCACGCCACAGTCATAATTACGTGTAGTATCATGCAGTGTATTGCAATTTATGTAACGCGCAAAACAATATCACGTAACATAACTCCTGCTCGAAGAGGTAGGCAGAGGAATATAGAACACCTACAAAATTCACCAGTTAGGTACGTGTACGCCCGTCTATGGAATAGATGGTGAGCCTATTGCCATACACCGGGCACATATCCAGACTCCGAACAACTTCTAGAACATCTAAGTTAGAAAAAATTTGTAGTGCGTGATTCGAGAATTGAATTCAAGACCTGGAAATCCTAACACACATTTACCTAAAACTTTTTTATCTTCATTTCCAGGTCTCGATAAAAACTTGGACACAAACCAGCTGAACGAAATCTTCAAACTTGCATTGATGATTGGAGACATACGTCTGCTAGAAGAAGTAGAGGGAGTGGCGGGAGACGTTTACATTCTCGATGCTTCTGTTGTTTCGCCTAGCCACGTGGCCAAGCTATCGCCGTCTAATATCAAGAAATTCATGATATGTGTGCAGGTACGGAGTACTTGCTCTCTATGCCGTGGATATAACTTTATAAATTCTTAGTTATGAATAGACAATATGCCCACGATGATAGGCGTGGCCAGTAACTGTGCTCTGTGTACCCCAACCCGCATGCCCAGCGTGGGGATATGGACATAACCCCTCAGAAAAGGCCTACTGCAGCCGTGTACTGCAATGGGGTGATGATGATGATGATGATTCTTCACACAACTGTATAAAGTAAAAGTTGTGTGGAATACATGAAAAGTCTAAAATGTCAATATAATAACTTTAATTTAATATTTGTTTTAATTTAACTTTTTTATTCTAACTCACATCAATCCTACGTACATCTTTCTACAAACTTAAATGCGTAGTTTATAAGCAATCTTTTAATCTTCTCTTTCGTCATATAGCTAAAGTTGTTAAAACTTACACACCAAAATTATTAATCGCCAGATCAACGAAATGCATGTGAAAAATTATCTTAACCACGTTTCGTAACTTAACAGGTGGACTAGAACTTTATTTTAGGTTTACAGACATTATCAGACACCCAGGAAAGTGATACAAGATGACAAATAATATTTATGTATTTCCAGGAAGCCTATCCCATCAAGCTGAAGGAAATTCACATTGTGAATACATCATCTATCATTGAAGCTGTCATCAACTTTGTTAAGCCTTTCCTGAAAGACAAAATTAAAAATAGAGTAAGTATCAAGAAATTTATCAGAATGATAGATTTTGGAAGCAAACTCAGTATAACTTCCAATCTTAATGTAGGTCGTAAGCGAGATGGTCGTAGATCCGTTGAACTTGGATTATGCGGGAAATTTATCAAAAAAAAAAAAACACGTCGGGTTTGTAAGAACAGAAATATTGACCTCAAATAGGTAGCTGTTAACATACTTTACAGTTAAAGTTGTTACGTGATTGTAACGGTAGCATAACAATAAAAGTTATCCAGTAACATGATCTGTGACTTCCAGATATTCGTCCACAACGATATAACCAGCCTGTACGATTACGTGCCCAGAGACATGCTGCCGAAGGAATACGGCGGCAGCAGTGGGTCACTGGACGATATCCATGGCAAGTGTAACCGACCAACACTACTCATTGTTGACATCGTAAAAACATAAGTAACTTCACGCCTGTAATCCCCCAAGGGGTAGGCAGAGGAATGCAGAACAATCGCACGTTATTGACATCAAGACACATTCACCCCATATCTGGATACACTATTCGATATTCTTATATTACTATTTAATATCTGTATTAATCGTGAAGGGCTATCAAGGTTGTTAAAGAGCGTGGGGTACATGGTATAGTATCAATAGATTACTTAAAATCACCCCACGCTTCTTTACATTTTACTCTTTTTTTACATTTTACTTACATACTTCTTTACCTTATTAATTTTTTGGATATATTTTGTTATAATTATCGTCATGCAGATATACCACGTTTCATTGCCAATATTTCTATAGCAAAATACACATGTATGTATTTAGATAGGACTTCAACCCTATAATGTTACCTACATACAAAAGACAACATTTAACATTGTCATTCTTGTTCCACTTCTAGAACATTTTCTATGTTCAAATAGTTACTCATGCTTAATTAATAACCATTTTTACCATAGATGCCTGGGTGAAAAAGCTACAAGATTACAAAGACTGGTTCAAGGCCCAAGAGTCCATCAAAGCGAACGAAGCACTTAGGCCAGGGAAACCCACCAACTACGACGAACTGTTCGGAATCGATGGCTCATTTAGACAACTATCTATCGATTGATTCATTGTATTCTCCCTTAATTAAGTACTTTACAACTGTAATTACGGTAATTATAAATATTAGTAGAAGTGCCACTCGTGCTTATTGTGCACGTTGCCCGCACATCAAACAAATCCTTTAGACATGTTTAATTTAAAATGAACTTAATAACTTGTTTCTTTCCACGTTAAATGAAATCCTTAACAACATCCATCACCCTACGACGATTTTAGATAGTTCGTGCATTGTGTATAATTCCCAAACACTCCATCCATATGAAGCTTAAGCGTAAGGTGAATATAAGTTCATGCTTTCAATATACCTGATAACTTACAAAAAAGTCAATCTTAAAGTAACTAATAATTGCTCCAGTCAACACTTGATCAAATCATTATATGTAGACGGCTTTTTATTTAAAGAAAGTATAAAATATAATTTACTCGTTTTACATATATGATAGATTACCATGACAGAGAATCATGAATACACCCATGAATTTTCTACTCCAACAGTTAAAGTCAATAAACATTTTGAACGTAATTGTACTATACATATTGTAGCATTTCCTGTGTTAGAAATGTCCACAACGTACTCTATAAGATATATCGCACACCACATGGCACTACCACGTATCACGTGACTGCGTCGTCGGGCGAGCGGTCCGAAGGTCCATTTCCGGGTATAGAACTATTGGGTTTTTCTAACTTCGATCTCCGAGTGGTGGCTTAGAGTTCGGGTTTACGCACGGTGTCTCAAAATACGCTTAACCCCTTTTGCGTAGTGGAATGTAAAAGTTACCGGTGAAACGTGAGAGTGTATTATATTATAATTAAGGTGAAAAGTATAAAAATTATAGTATTATATTTTTTATGTTTGATTTTTCGAAAGAATAAAAGGTGTTTAGATTGTAACTATTTGTGATCAATTGGTACTTCAGATATAAAATAAAAAAATTTTTTAAACGTGAATTTAGAGTTTTAATGTCGAACCAAAATGATTAATTAGTTTTAAGACTCGTTTTCAGGTATATAATAGCAGGTTAATAGAATAAAAGCCAAACTTTACTGCAGGGGGGGGTGATAAAATCGCATTCCTATATGTTTAAAAACTGCCATTAATTAACAAATGACAGGCACCTCATAAGTGATAAACGTTATAAAGTTAGTAACGTATCGTTACATGGAATTTTGTAAACATTACATTTCAATGTTGTAGCACTCTCCGTGTCTCAAAGGTGAGGTAATCGGGTCGTTATCGCACCAGCGTGCAGGTGACGTCCGCGCTCGCTCGTGGCTACCGCGTGACTGTCACCCCGCCCCCCGTGCGCTCCAGACAACGTCATATTTACTAGATCACAAACACTATAAATGTCTTTTCAGATTCATTTTTTCCGAAAATCATTAGTTAGTTAATGCAAATGGTTAGAATACTTTATAGTCCAATAGTACCCGACCTGGGATTTGAACCCAAAACATCTCATTCGGCAATCACGCTAGCAACCACTGGATTAAAAGGGTACAAATACAACCAGTTTCATCTGATTTACTTGTATATATTTTAATGTAAATAAATAACAGACAATGTTATTTTTCGCTCTGCAATATCAGTACTGACCAATATGCATGGAGTAGTTTAAATTGCTGAAAAAGTCATGAGATGATCATCGTCAATGAACATGAATCGTACATAATATTTAAAACGCACGGAAGCAAAATTAAAGGCGCTCACCAATAAAATTCTTTGTTAGTTCCGGCTGGGTGACGTCACCGCAGCCTCGCAAACAAAGCAAAAATGTTTTACAACGACGCCTTTAAGAACAATATTTTCGCTGAGTAAGGAGTCTCGTGTTGGTGACGTGTCTTTGGTAATTATTAATACGTGTGTTATTTTTACAATGGATGGCAATAATAATTATTCCACATGGAAATATAAATATCATTATAAATCTTCTACACAAAAATTTAATTGTTTATTCATACATAAATTCGAAAAGTAAATGTATCATAAACTGGATTATTGATAGAAATATTTAATGCTGACAATGGTTTAAGTTGTGAAATACCATCACTAATCCGACAGTTATTTGAATATTACAATGCAGCACGCTTTTTTCATTGTAAAGGATAAAACGAACATATAAAAACCCGATTAACGATTAATATAGAGAAACAATGAGATAGCAACCTTCGGATATTTACAAGAGAAATAATTGCATTGCCCGTTAACCGATGTCCATCCCACTTTGGTGATTCACTAGAAGAAGGAAAAAAGATGCATTGTTTTTAGAAATCTTTATCTCTTTTTATTAAATTATTAATCATGACTAAGTTACTTTTTTAATTTGAATCCTTAGATATTTAACTCGTTTACATACAAACGATTTTTCTTTCTATTCTAATTGAGATATTGAAGAAACGTTTTATAATTTATATTATCATCAAAATATTTATTATTATCATCTATCGTCAAAAAAAAATTGTTCTCTAATGTGTGTGAAGTCTGCCAACCCGCACTTGGCCAGCGTGGCAGACTACGGCCTTAACCCTCTCATTCCAAGAAAAGACCCATGTTCCAGCAGTGGAACGATAGGACGGTTGATATCGATATCTATCGTCATATCGTCTTATCATCATCTATCGTCATATTTTATTTATATGCGCAAACTAACAAAAACTGAAATAAAGAAATGTTCATTACAGTAATATACTACAGCGAAAACGAAAACTGTATACTTAGTCATTAAATAGCAATACCTATAACAACATTAAATAAATGCATAAGCCTATTATACAATTAGTAAAGAGTTTATCATTCGGAAAATGTCAGCTGTTAAAATTAACTTACAATCTCATATGTCACGGTATTCAACGTAATGTGCCGTCCGGTTTCCGAGGAAACAACACAAAGAACCATACGACCGGGCAGCTTATAGTGATTGCAAGTGATGAACAATAACAATTTTACACTGATTAATTGACATATAAATTGCTCAGTGATCTTTATAAAATATATTTTAAATTATCGTGTTGATCTAATATTACATCTACTTTCAACGTAAGCATACGGAGTTTTCAGATATGTAATAATTATTACGGAGTTATCAGATAGGTAATAATTATTACGGAGTTATAAGATATGTAATAATTATTAGGGAGTTTTCAGATATGTAATAATTATTACGGAGTTTTCACATATGTAATAATTATTACGTAACTGAAAACTCCGTAAGCTTATGTATGAAATTTTAACATTTTAACGGAGAGAACTCTCTTATTGTTAACTAATTTAGTTAACAAAAAAAGAGTTCTCTACGTTAAAATGTTAAAGATACCCTTGTAGTAGTCGTTTAATAGTGTAAAATAAAACTACGTTTTATCAGTTACGCTGAGCCAACTATGGAAAAGATGGTAATCTTATTGTTATACGCCGGGCAAAAATTGTAAATCCGAGTCACTGCTAGAAAATCGTACTAGAAAATTTATGTAATAAAAATCCAACAGTGCCTTATTTATCATTTTAACTTAGGTCCTCCTGATTGGAAGTCGCGCTTACAACCGCGTTTGTATATTGCTCGTTTAAACGTACAAGTTTATTGACTAACGACTTAACCGTATTTATTGACCCATCACGAAGGTGTCGAACTTTCTAGAATTTATACCAGTAGCATTGCTAGGTGTTAAGCATATATATACCCTTACGAGGTAGTTAGACAGCGCCGAGTGCGAAATATCTCTATCCTTACACGCCTGCCGCTATTCTGCTACTTTTATCTGATGTCAAGCACTGTCAAATATTACCGGATTTTTTACTAAACTCTTCATCAATTATATAGTTTTACGATTGCACGTGTTGTGTACGAAAACAATCTAGAAAGGCAAATAATTGGACCCATAGGTATTTTTTGTCATTTTCGATTTAATTTTTGTTTTCTGGATAGGACAACCCTCACCAATTAAGGGTAAGAAATAGGCTACGACCTAATCGCAGACCTACCGAATATAGACATGAATTTCATAAAACTCGATCAAGCTGTTTCGGAGCAGTCTAACCACTAATACAGTGACACAAGATTTATATGCTGATGACAGAGCAATTACTATATAATTTAGATAATACCAATATAATACGAGTTAAAAAGTCATTATTTAATATAACAACATTATTATTGAGTAGTTTAGTCGTTTAGGAAAGTTTGACGTTTATTACTTTTCTACAAACGGGGCATGAGGTCAGGACGTCAAGATGAAATTTCTCAACAGCGCGGAGAGAGGCGGCACGAGGTCAGTTGTGGCTGTGGGCCGAGTGGCGCTGGACGTGCGCACAGTTGACATTTAATAATTTGATAACATCGAACATTACCTTTATTTAATTTTGAAAATTTTGTGATAAAAAGAAGATAAAGAAATGTGAGTACATCCGTTTATTTCATTTAAAATATTTTGTCGTAAATATTATCGTGTAGACAAAATAAAAATATATTAATTAGTACGAATTATAGTGAAATTGTGTTTTAATCATGTAGCATAAAATTAAATTAGGAGACAGTATTATGCAGAAATCAATTAAGAATTATTTTACATGCGAGGGTAGTGATATCGTTGCATGTGTCTGTTAGAAAAGTCCCTCGGACTTTAAAGAAAACGTAGTTTAAGATAGTTTACAAATTAAAAAAAAGTATTTCGAAATAACTGGCTAAAGTTGAATTAAAAAAAAAATAATGTTTGCGTAAAACTTTGATAAATACATTTTGAAACAATGAAGTGTCTGATGTTCATCTTACGGTGTATCTAATACAAATTAAATGGATTATATAGGTACATGGTATATCATTTTAAATCATGATATGCTTATGACGGTCATGGGCCGGGTGTCTTGTGTAACAGTTTAGACATCGACGTCCGGTCAAGTCACACTGGAGACTGAATGCCACTGCCGTTTTTGAATCTGGAGATCAAGAACTGTGGTACCCGTGACAACTAAAATACAGGTTATCAAGATAGGACAAAGGAAATATAGTTATTATAATATACATATACTGATTAGCTTATAATATCTTACATAGGAAAAAGATATTCATTATGCTATAACGAATGCTAAATATCTTTATTGTTATTAAACTGACGATGTGTGGTAAAAAAAAAACTTCGTGATAACCGTGTAAAAAATACTATGGGACGGAATAATTTTAAAATTTAGTTATTATCATCTTCTGAAAAATGTCGTATTTGTTGAGGTTAGTCGTTTTTGAAAACCGCTAACGACTGTCATTCCAATAGTTAGCACGATTATTAAATGGGTAAAAATGTTAAAAAATACATAGAAAATTAACAACACTTATGGACATCACAATACTACAAAAACATTAGCTATACTAAGAAAAGTGCTCGGAGCATACCGAATACAGAGCAAACTATACACAAGGTGCAGGCATACCAGCTAACTATATACACTGGCACACGTACTCCGGAACCAGGTAAAAAGTATGTAATATAAATTATTATCATTCTAATCAAATGTTATTTGTTTATTTTACGTTATTTTTATATATTCTATACGTTTATTTCCTATGTATGTATTTATTTATTCAGTAACGGGCACGTAAATAATTTCGTTTCTGTGGGCAACAGGCCGAGGTATTGGTAAATATCAATAGCAGTCGAAAACGTGAACATCTTTGGCAACTTGTATAAATAAACGATGTTTCTGTAATAGTTGCGTTTGAAATATGCAAAAAAAATATATATTGCATCAATACAGTATAAAATATCAGTTACAAAACAAATGAGTTATAAATTAATGATAAAAATAGTGGACGGTAGGAGAAATGCAAAATAAAAATTGAAATTTTCAATGTATCCTTTAATTATGTATTGAAATTTTAATCAGGGACTCAAATTCTAGCCTTCTTCAAGATAGTAAGTTATTATTGTTAATTTTAACTATTTACTGTGGGTATATGCAACTTTGTTAGATCGACGCGCCCCATGCCTTTAGACTGGACCATGTAAAGCAGAAAAAATATTTTTGAGGTATTAAAAAATCTCTGTCCTAGCCTTTATTATTGAATATCTATCAATATTAAATATCATGATATTTTTCGTGTAACAAAAAAAGTATCAGAATTGTTCTCGTACCCATTGTTCAAAAATAAACAAAATAATAACAACAGTATAACATTAGACTATAGGCGGTCATAAAACTCAAAAGGCCTTTATCTAGACACCCTATTTTGAAAATATAATAACACTATAGTATTGTTTAAAGAATCACACCCTTCTTCAGTTACAAATACAGTGATTGGGAAAGAATGCTATCTAAGCTTCAATATGCCCTTGTACCTCTTTATATGACGTGTTACACAAGTATGAATATAAATATATATGAATATACATAAGTGTACACTTATATGACGTTTATCGGCCGTGTGGATGCTGTATGACAGGTTCTGCTTATTTTGAGACCTGATGTTCCATCATGTTGGGAGATGTTTAAAGATCACTGTCCAGGAACATCACGGTCAGCGGTTTATCGTTCCACTATTGAATTCCGTCTCCCATAAAATATATTTGTGTTGAATTTCATAGTTCTATCTATACATCTATACAGATAAATAAAATTGGAGTGTCTGTTTGTAATATTAATATAACCGTTTTTTATTAAATGCATATACCTACACATATGTGTACATATGTGTGGATACGTTCGTACTATACGTACACCAAAATAACATTTTTTACAATTTTCGTTTGTCTGTCTGTCTGCCTGTTTGTTCCGGATAATCTCTGAAACGGTTGTACCGATTCAAGCGGGACTTCACTGATAGATAACTGATGTAATAAGCAGTAACTTGCACTGCTTTAATTTTAGAATTCTACGCGGACAGTCGCGGACACTGCTTGTTAAACTTTAAAAATATTATGTATAAAGCTTGAGAAGAATAACGTCACCATAGCTTTTTTCAAATTTGCATAATACGTGTGAGCGGCGCCTATATGTCTCTTTTGAAATCCACGCCAATGGGATATTAATTTTTGTGTGACAAAAGAAAAGTTGCATTATAATTAGTCAGCTGTCTGTGTGTTCGTTCATTTCACAGCGGTTCGGATCTCGTACAATAGGATTGTGACATTAACAGTTTTATTGTTAATTATACTCGTTGATACTTGTGAACAGAGACAGTGGAGTGATTAATATTTGGCTCTGGGGAAGCGTGTTTCGAATCCCCGTGAACTAAGACTAGAACAATAGTGGAAGGATAATATTTCAAAGAAATTGCCGTAACATAATATTATAGAGACATGCGTTACAGAGGGAGGAACATACAGATCGATAGCTTATAAATCATGTGATTCAAAAAGTTGACATTTATATAAATACTGTATATATGTAAGTTTGAATAAATACTGTGTGTTTGTGTGTATATTAATATTATATATAAATAAAAACTCATATACATATAAAAAATGAAATGTCTATTAAAAGTCTAATATTAAATTAAACGTAACGTATCATCAGCTCACGAATCTTATTCCGTATGGACTTGTGCGAGTTCGCTGTTTATTAAAGCTATATCATAAAACTGGAATATAGTTTGGATAATTTAATGAGAATGAAGCCGGATACTAGACACGGCATTGTTCAACGTCAATTACAAGACTATGCCCCGCTTCGAGAAGGCAATGCACTCGACTGTTGTGGCTTGCGGATGCAACAGTATCTATCTAGTTACAACACTCACATGGTCACATGGTCACATGGTCACATGGTCACATGGTCACATGGTCACATGGTCACATGGTCACATGGTCACATGGTCACA
>DWEI01001937.1:0-15409 GCA_018245875.1 Mysoria ambigua
CCACAATCGAATATGGTATCAATCTATTGCCATACATCAGACACACTATAAGCTACAATAAATAATTTTAAATACAAAATAAAAAATTCCATAATAACCGAACCGAGATTTGAACCCACGATCGGCAGTCGATTACGCTGTCACTCAACCAACAAGATAAAATTTCAACTGTTATTTCTGGAATATTCTATATAAGTACTAAAACGTGTACTAAAACGTATGCATTATACTTAATACGTTCTTAAATACAATGCACAATATTTAAATGTAGGTTAATTTGTTTTTTGTGCCTAGAGATATTTAAAAACATTGATGTATTGGTTTATAGCAATTTAACGGAGGTAATTTTTCTGTGTTGCTCGTATTTTGGATATTACATATATATGATAGTATATAGGATATTACAATGTTATATAATGCTAATGCACTGACACTACATATATACATATTAGCTTTGTGTTCAATCGCTTCGGAAATGTATGTATAAGATAAGAGGTAGAGGTAGTCACATAACACAAATTAACACAGATTTTGGGTGTGTACAACTTGTAATGTCAATTGTTAGGATTTATCGTTCGTATTAACTATTTACTTTAATAATATGTTCTAATAATATTAATGGTGGCGGTATATTAATTAATTTTTGCTTTTTTTCATGCTAACCAACCAGTCGCACTGAAATGTAAGTAAACTAATTGATTTTCTATTATTCTGTATAATTTATCGTTTTAATGTAATTTTATATACATAATGTATCTTGGTATTACGTCTTGACTTGTGGTATATTTGGAAGATTAAGTGTTAGTGAAATTTCTGATAGTATTTTAAGTTAATTCGACAACGTGATTCAACACTTCAGCTCGCAATGCTCGCTCGACTCACTGTTAAACAAGCATAAGACGCAACATTTGACATCACACGTTGTCTTACAGTTTCACATACACAGACAAAAGCACTAGAAACGCCGACACCGAGCTTCGCTCGACGTCCGCGCGCACTACGTAACTATTGCAGCGAGCCGACATAAAATGTTCCTTTGCAACGCTGTCACGAGTATATTCTTACCTAACGCTGGGGACGCGTCCCTGTATTGAAATAAGTTTATGTTTATTACATCTTACTGTCTTTTACGAACCCATATATATTTCTGAATAAAATTCTGAATTTATTTTATTTATTTGAAGAAGAAGTCGTATGAAGTAGAACGGTTATTTCAGGTCCGTAAGAGTACGTACATTTAGCTCTCTGTGTTGGTTGTGCACCTCGCACGGGAGCTGACGTGATTATAAAGTTATAATTTCATACTTGCGAAAACAATTTTCATATCTAATTCATTGTTGACGTTCCATTTATGAAACAAGATACGAACTTATTTAATTTGGCGCCAGTTTAAACTATACACACCAACACACACACATACACATTGGTAATCGAACACCAAACTGTCGCTCCAGACACGGACAACCAGCGGGTCATCATCCACGTGAAGGACGTGAACGACGAGCCGCCGTACTTCATCAACCGGCCGCTGCCCATGCAGACGGTGGTGCAGCTGAACGCGGCGCCGAACACGCCGGTGTTCACGCTGCAGGCGCGCGACCCGGACACCGACCACAACATCCACTACTTCATCGTGAGGGACAGGACCGGGGGTCGGTTCGAGGTGGACGAGCGGTCTGGCGTCGTCAGAACGCGGGGCACTGATCCTTTCCAGCTGGACATGGAATACGTGCTTTACGTGAAGGCGGAGGACCAGGTGAGGATTCTATGGATGATTAATGTAGACTTGCAGGTTATTTAAGCGGTTGTTGCGGCCTGATGGATATCCTGTATCCAATAATGCTCATCATTCAATCAAGACTAGGACTTTTTATCGGTCTAAGAACGTCACGTGTCTACCACACATATGAAACCAGCGTACACTAATAACTATAACACTAATTATCCATTCTTTTTAGGTTTTATTAAAATTGAACTTGTTATTAAGCTACAGTAAAGCGTACGTGAGTGTTGATATTGTGTAAAGTCAATAAACGTGCTTTGCGCTTACTTCCAGAGCGGGCGCGTGGACGAGAGACGTTTTCAATCGACTCCCGAAGAGCGCCTCAGCATCGTGGGCGGCAAGCGCGCGCCGCAGTTCTACCTGCCGAGCTACGAGGCCGAGATCGCTGAGAACCAGAAGAAAGATTCTGAGTAAGTTATCAAATTATAGCTACAATTTATCAGGGTATCGGAGTCGTTCGATAAGAATTGCTTAGTTTTATATGTGGACAAGTTTTGAATCATTTTTTTTATTCGAAAACTCGGGTAATGATGAAGATTATTTGCTAAACAATATCTGTAAGAGAACTAAAATTTAATATACGTATTATTTTTGCTTTAACTTAGACACACTCAGTAGATAAAAACGATTTTACGAATTTTAACACTGAACTAAACTTTGTTGTTATGAGCTTCTCATTCAGAGAGGAGATCTGTGTCCAATAATTGTGTTAAAATGATAATAATGATGATATTGATATGTATCATGTACCTTAAGCACCTTAAGTAATTAATATTATATATTCATCGTGATTTTTTGAATTTCAGCATCATCTCGGTCAAGGCTAAGTCGTTTGCGGACAGAGAGATTCGCTATACGCTGAAAGCCCAGGGGCAGGGGGCTGGCACGTTCAACATCGGCCCCACCTCTGGGATCGTGAAGCTCGCTAAGGAACTGGACTTCGAAGACCTGCGTCAACCGCACGTGTACTCCCTGGTTGTCACGGCCACTGAGGACTCTGGTGGATTTTCTACTTCTGTGGAGGTGCGTTAGAATACAAATAAAACATCGTATAATTCAATATTTTGGTCTTGTTCATGTGACAACTGATCGCAGGACAGCAATAATTGATACTGTCATAGACAGAAATCTAAGCCCCGGGGATTGTAAATAGTGACTATACAATATTTAGTACAAAATTGTTTTGAAATCGATTGAATTCATGAATAGAAATATCCTCATAAAAGTGTAATTAATTTTATCTGGTCTACAGGCTGTTTAACGCTTTATGGACCGGGCACTCCAATTGGTCGATAAAGTGTTAATTATATATGAGAATTATTATAAGTGATAGTGAAGAAAAGTGATATTGAAGTATTTTTTTTGATATTACAAATAATTTTACACGAACATGATCTCGAATCTACCACATTTTTGTCGTAAAGTAATATGTATCAACGTTGTAGTCATTATGAGGCTATAAATGTTCTCATGTACATGATTCACTTGCATGGATGGCGGTTTTGGAAGTACGGTGATGAGGAAAAATTTTCAGCGGATGCATTACATAAACAATTTGATCTACCCTCCATCATGTTCGTTTATAAAGCCATCAGCACTTAAAGCGTTTAAAAAGTGCTGTGTGTTGATTTACGACTAACAGCGTAAAGCACTCCTTATTCCGGCCAGCATCACTCCGTCTTATTCGTTTTGTTGTTTAGGTATTACGTCACGATTTACTTCACTAAGCGTATCAATACACAAACTATTTCCTCGCGTAATATTCTCGATATTGTTCTCAAGTATTCAATTGTAAAGAAATGTAACGGAAAGATTTATAAACGAAAATAAAAATTATTATTATTATCACTTATAAAAGTAACAGAGTGATGTGTGTGACTTACGAATAAGGATATAAAACAATACAAGTACAACATAAGTAGGTATGTAGGTACCGTATTAACACAAACTTCTCGCGTGCCAGCTGACGATACGGGTGACGGACGTGAACGACAACGCGCCCAAGTTCGAGCTGCCGGACTACCAGGCGCACAACGTGGACGAGGACATCCCGCTGGGCACCAGCATCCTGAAGGTGAAGGCCATGGACGCGGACTCCGGGAAGAACGCGGAGATCGAATATTTGGTTTCAGGTCAGTCAGTCAGTTTGAACATTGGGATACAATACAACCTGCACAGGTCGTAGATTAGTAGCTTAGCTAATAATTGCGTTGTAATGTGGCATAATTACTATTTGGCTGAATACTAAGACGAAAGAATCATAGCCAAAACGTTTCGCTTGAGGATTTATACATTAAAAAAGTATAAATGTTCTATAATTAAGATGTTCAATTGTAATAAATAAGTTAATGATGATTACATGCCATTTTTATTACATGACAGTTTCAATTGTTAATAAAAATATTGCAATATCATGTATAAGCGTTTGTATAATGTACGTAAAACCTAATAATTATTTTTATATCTATAAAAACACACTAACTGAATAAAATATATGTGGTATTCACTGCATAATTTTTTTCATTTCAATATAATGAAGACTCTGTTCGTATAATAATTTTAAAACTCAAATATATTTCGAGCGATACTACAATATTGTCATCATACACATTACAGATGACCACTTCAGCGTCGATTCCAATGGGATCATAACGAACAACAAGCAACTGGACGCCGACAACAACAACGCGTATTACGAGTTCGTTGTCACCGCCAAAGACAAAGGGGAGCCGGCCAAAACCGGCACGGCGACAGTGAGGGTGTACACGAAGAACAAGAACGACGAGGAGCCGAAGTTCTCCCAGCAGGTGTACACGCCCAACGTGGACGAGAACGCCGGCCCGAACACGCTGGTGACCACCGTGGTGGCCTCTGACAAGGACGGCGACAACGTGCGCTTCGGCTTCGTCGGCGGCGGCACCAGCTCCGGCCAGTTCGTCATCGAGGAGATCACCGGCGTGATACGCTTGCACAACAAGGCCATATCGCTCGATCGCGACAAGTACGAGCTGAACGTGACCGCGATGGACGACGGCGCTTGTTGTGTCAACGGCGACGCCACCATACACACGTCCACCGCTGTCGTTGTCGTCTTCATAACGGACGTGAACGACAATAAGCCGATATTCAAGGACTGTCCCACGTATTTTCCGAAGGTTGAAGAGGGCGCTCCGAATGGCAGTCCGGTTATAAAGGTCCACGCGACGGACGAAGACAAAGGCGTCAACGGACAAGTGAAATATTCCATAGTGCAGCAGCCCAATCAGAAGGGCACCAAGTTCACTGTCGATGAAGAGACCGGGGAAGTGTCGACCAACAAAGTATTCGACAGGGAGGGGGATGATGGTAAATTCGTATCGGTGACCGTGAAGGCGACGGATCAAGGTGAACCGTCGTTAGAAGGTGTCTGCTCGTTCACCGTTGAAATTACAGATGTGAATGACAACCCGCCATTGTTTGACAGACAAGTAAGTGAACACTGTAAATAGATTATTATTAGTTTAAAGTATTACTAGTTGTTGCACCACGCATGCACCGTCGCATACATTTACGACTGATTTTATTGTGTATTACAGAAATATGTGGAGAATGTCAAACAAGACGCCAGTATAGGCACGAATATTTTAAGAGTGTCGGCATCCGACGAGGATGCGGACAATAACGGAGCCATTGTTTACACTTTAAGCGCTCCATATAATCCAGCCGATATTGAATATTTTGAAATCCAACCAGAATCTGGTTGGATTGTATTAAAGAAGCCCTTGGATGTAAGTATGCGCCCGTCGTTGTTAACGATTAACAATATAATACACAATTTGTGACAAGATTGACGAGTGAATGGGATCAACTTTCAAAGAGTTTGGTGGATGAGTGCTACCTACAAGGCCTAGGATATCAATTGGCACACACTTTAAGTTTGTTTAAATGTAAATAGTTCTAAATTACCGCTGCTGTAAATTGCTGTGGAGAGGGGTCAATCCTGGCTGTGAGGAGTAGTTGTCCATTGAACGGCGGCGCGAGGCCGCCGGCCACGCCGCAGCCGTTGGGGGCTTATTCTTCTTGCAGCACAATTAGTTTGAGTTGCCGCCAGCGCCGGCTCCGCACTGAATCTTCGTTAAGATTTATTTCCGCAGCACCATCTTACATTAACTATCTTACCGATAAATACGACATGTGTATAATACATACGAACCGTATGATACTGCTGTAAATATTTCACCGTTGATACCTACCTACGTTTAGTTCTAAAACATGTACAGTTTCCGCAGCACCTTTGTATATTCCGCACTGACTAGTTTTTGAAATTTTATTTGTTGTAAGTAATCGGTTGATTAATTTCAGAAGCTTACGCTTATAAACATACCTCTATCAGTATTATAATTATGTATGTACATGTTTTGTTACTAACTCGATATCATTTGCGGAGCGCGCTCCCCGCCGGGCGGTTCGACCTCCGCCCGCTCCCGCCACGCTAGACGACCACTCATGCTACGGAACATGTTGTACTAGTGTAATATCATCATAATTGTGACTTTTTTACAGGGTGCCAGTTCGATTTTATAAATTTGTATTGTTAATTATTATCTGTGATGGTCAGATTGCCCGTGCGGCAGTTTGGCCATCTTTGGCCAGTTGTGACATTATTCCTTCTGTGAAAGGGGCTACGTTCTCGAACCAAATTTTGTACAGTATACCGTGACGTCCATCGTTTGTAATATATCCATTACAATGAGTGTCGTTCTGTTGTAGTCGTTGTGAGGTCATTAAACCTTCTTATGACAACCTGACCTTTCCGCCATGTCTTGTATGCAGAGCTGCATGCATTTGCCTGCTTTTTGTTAAGTTTTTTTTTTTTAATTTGTTTAATTTTTAAAGTTAGATTAGTACAATATACCTAATGTAAAAAGTATGAATAATGTACAGTTTCTCTATTCTATTGTACATATCGAAATGTATAATATTATAAATATATTGTTTCCAATTTTATTTCTTGCACAGTCTAATGTTGGCTACATACGCAAGTAAGTAAGCTAGCACGAATGATGCCTAAGCGTGGGAGCGAACGAAGCGAGTGTACTTTATGTAACTTAGTTCTTATCTTTGTATCTTTCTTATCTTGTTTTAGTTCAGCTTCAGGAATGCGAGGGCGATGAACGAACGATGGCAATATAATACAGAAAACGGAAACTTTCCAATATAAATAAGATTGAAGTGGATGATGATTAGATGTTTTTTTTTTAATTGTTTCAATTATTTATTAGCCATCAGTACGTTATGTGTTTATATTTGAGTTGTGTTATTTTTATTTGTCCCCGCTGACCTCTGACCCGTGTATGTGTAGCGGGACAGGTACCGACTGCGCGTGCGCGCCTCCGACAGAGGCGCCCCGCCCTCCTCCGCGGACGTGGACGTTGAATTAGACGTGGTAGACAGGAACAATAAGCCCCCCATCTGGGACATGACCACGTATGGCCCCGTTCACATCAAAGAGAATGTCACAGTGGGTACCGTAGTGACCAGTGTGAAAGCCAGGTTGGTATAAGGCGCAGCGGGCCCCCGGGCCCGCCGCACCTCCTCTCCCTAACACTACTAACGACGTGGTTTTGTCTGTTTCCATCGACTCTTTCCCCGATAGCGAGAAACGTACAAGCTGGAGGCTATGGCTCAAGACAAGGGCTTCCCGCCCTTGTCCAGAACCGTGGAGGTCCAGATAGACGTAGTGGATCGCGCGAACAATCCCCCCGTGTGGGATCACACGGTGTACGGCCCGATCTACATTCGAGAGAATTTGCCCGTCGGCGCCAAAGTGGTGTCCGTTAAAGCAAGGTGCGTGTGTAACTGTTCGGCACGGGCACCGCACGCAGCCCCGTCACCCGCACGCCGCGCCGCGCCGCGCCCGCCCCACGCGCCCCCCGCCTCGCGCTCCCTGCCCCTCGCCCGTCGTCGCCCCGCCGTCGCCGCGCTAAACGAGCCATTCGCGCGTCCCCTGCCACTCACCAGCAAACAATTCAATAGTAAACATTAAACAAAACTAACACTTTTTTACGCTTGATATTACCGACCTTTTTATAATCGTATCTGTAAAATGATTAATTTGCAATTCAAATTATCTTAAAATCAGAACAATGAATTTCCCTTCCAAGAAATCGTAATTTATTTTTGCAAACTTTAATAATAATTATTATTTATCCCAATAATGTATAATTCGTGGACTTAATTTCGACACAATGTTATTAGATATTAATAATTTGAAATTCGTTAAAGTATTACCAGAATTACGTACCTACCATTATTATAACGTTTATGTTTCACATTCCGATTTGAATTTAGAATTGATAATAGCACAACGTTGGGTGCGGGCGTGTCGCGTAATTTTTCAATTTCATTATTATTTGCCTCTCACTTGGTGGTTCTGAGTACGATGTGATGTCTCTTGTCTGTGGAACTCATGCATCGTCACCAACACGCGGTACTCTCGGAACTCACCAGCGTGCATTTAGAGGGCTCACTGCTTACAAGGAACGGGGTTCACCGTGTTGTGAAATTGCTTAAAAATATCTATTCATTCAAATCGTACACCGATATTAAGTATTATTTTCATCATTAAACTTTATAAAGTCTAAAGTACGTAAAAGAAATTAAAATATAAATCTAAATATATAATCGTCTTAATTTAATCCTCATAAACAATTTAATAGCAGGAACTTTTAATTTTATATAAACCGTTCATAAACTTTCATTGTTAACAGACTTAATCGCATTCTAAGTAAATTGGTGAATAGATATTTTTGAGCAAACGTGGAACATGTTGACTGATAGGATACGTATTTATCAAATATTTGTGTCCATTGTTATTGCATGTAGGCTGAGGTATCGTGCATTATGGATCATGATTATATAAGTATGTCTCTCGATCTGTCGGCGGCTGGCCAATGCCACAGCCGTCAGGGCATGGAATAAGTGTTTTAATTTCGTAGATTAGAGTAGGTCTTATGTTTCGTCGAAATTTTTTTTTGATATCGTTTCCTTTACTTATATACTTAGTGCTTGCCGAAATTTATGAATATTTATTAATATCTCAATAAATTCTTTATGTTGTTCTGTTAGAGACGGGTAATAATAATTATAACTTTCGATAATAAAAGATTTCTTAGATGGAAATACCTAAAGAATATTCCTTCGTCGTTTATTTTTTTGTCGTAGACATAATTTTCCGTTCACGTTTATGGCATAAGGTAAGTGTATATTTTGAATAAAATTATATATATAGCTCCGTTAATTAGTTTTTTTTAATACGCGGCGTGAGGTACGGGCGGCAAAAATTCAAAATGTTTAAAATATTACGTTAAATAATAGTGAGATTTTTTTAGACAACATGCAATCGACCAGGCTGGCAGGCTAAGGCCTTAGATTGCATAGTAGATTAATGGTAAACGTTTAATTAACTTACTTATTAAATACCTTAATAAGTATATTTTTAAATAGGTACTCCATTTGGTTGGAAGCCCAAAAATACGATTTAAGTAGGGTTTTATATAAATTTAATTTTCTAATAATCTAAATTAATTGAAGAACATTTCGAATAAGGATATCTAATAAAAGTCAACATAATATATTAATTCTTAATTATATTCGGTTCAATTATTATTTAAAATCTATCAGATTACTTTTTAAACTATTGAAAAAAATATTCTATATACTGAGAGCAAAATTTCAGATGTAGCATAAGTAATTGGTAAAGTGCAATATCATGGTTTAATAGGTTTCGATAATTTTATATTCGTACGTGCGACAGGTACGAAGACAATACCTTCAACTATTGTAGACATTTATTGAATTTATAGTAAGTTGAAACATAGTTAAAAAGACTCCGCCGCGACCTCGCTGCTGTCGGCGGGAGCTCATGAGAAAGGACCTCGTATAGGTCCGAAACTAGTCGGGCCGTCTAAATAAACGAGTCAAGTCGACTTTATTTAGTCATCGCTAAAAAGCTACATTAGATTTTTATACAAATCTATTACCTCGCTGTAAGTTCGATGAATTCTAACGGGTGAGTATACAATGTGTAGGGTAATAGTTAAATAGTATTTAGGCATATAATTAACAATATAACTGTATGTGCATCACTTGCGTGTCACGGACAATATAATCATAGTCCACGTATTCAGTAACCACTGCCTCGCGAGAACAACCGAACGGTCCCGAGGTCACCTGCATAGTGCATCAGTCACCGAATGTCGCGTCGACGTATGTGTCACCGTTTGTCCAGAATGTGTGTGCGTACTAAACCACACGTCAAACTCACAACGGTTACGTGCAATATATAATACTAACCCACATTACTTACATACGTAACACTCGATATTAGTTTAAGATCACTTAAAATAAAAATCATTGTGTCATCAAAATCGAATCTTACTTAGTTATCGTTAACGACATTTAGCGTCTGTCGATTGTTTTGTTTAATTTGATTTAATACAAATATGCCAAAGTTAAAGTTACTAATATAATTTCTAATAATCATTGAAGATTATGGAAAATATTACTTATTATCGTTTTTCATTCAATCGTAATATTCATATCTTTGGTTATAATTCGAAAACCCAAAGGTGAAACGAGACAAACCACAATGTAGCCGAAATGCTATTTATTATGGAACATGAGGATTGGTTACAGTATATCAGAGTAATGACATATTACAGTAGACTACATGGCTATATTATTAGTCTCTCTTAAAGAATGGTCTTGACGTTTTTCATGTCCTTTCGTTAATTCGCATTTTGAGCTTCAAATTGAGCTTATCGTAAATAAATTACTATTCCATTTGACGATTTGAATGCTTCACGAATTTAATGTTATCATATGGAAATTTTAAAATGAGCAAATTTTCCAATGTCATAGGACATTATCTATTTCGATCTATTATTATGTTAATTATTATTATTAGCTCTGTGAGAAATATCAAAAATGAAGTTACTACTGATTTCTTTTACGCTACGCTCACTTTGGAGTCTCATTAGTTTCCATATATAATTTAGTGAGAATTTATAATCGCATTCAATGTTGTCCAGTGTTATCAGTAGATGCGTTTTGCTACGGTCGGACTGTGAAGTGTACAGCGTGTTTTATGTTTTTCAGCTCGGGCATTGAGAACAACCCGACGGTTTTCTACCGCCTGATGCCCGGCTCCACGGCGCAGACGAACAAGTTCCACACGTTCTACTTACAACAAAGAGCCGACAACGGCTTCACTTGGGCCGACATCAAAGTCAACCATCCGCTTGACTACGAAAGCATTAAGGAGTATAATTTAACCATCCGCGTAGAGGTAACATCGGCTGTCGTTACTGTACAGTCTGAATTCTAAATCTGAATCTCGAAATTCTGGTATATTAAGCAATTTAATGATTATGTGATTGTACATGATGTTTTAGATTAAACAGATCCAGAATTGAAAGTAATATATAAGTAAGTAAAATTTAAAAAGGAGAATAATAAATTCAGGGGAGGAATATATATATTTGTATAAATGAGTTGAGGGAACAAGAAATCTATTTATTTTATCACAATAGTATTATATATATGGTTCTTATACAGAACAATGGCGCACAACAACTGGCATCAGAAGCAACGGTCTACATCATGCTGGAGGACGTAAACGACGAGATACCGCTCTTCACTGAGCGAGAACAGGAGACGGTTCTGGAAGGCGAGCCCATCGGCACCAAGGTCACCCAGGTCAACGCTATAGACAAAGATGGAACGTTCCCGAATAATCAGGTCAGTTTTCCAAATGTTTGTTAATTCAGGACAACAACATTATCTGTATCTTTATCGCTTTGGATCCTAAAGAATAAATAAAGCATAATGACCAAAATATCAATGTAAGTTATAATAACCTGTTTAGGCAAAATACATTGCATCTTGTCAGAGATGTTACGCTAATGATCTTAAGATGTATTTTTAAATTATTTCTGGTAAAGAAGTATTTAGTAAGGCGATGTCACCGTTAATCTTGGGTATCATATTTTGTTACTTAATATAAATAAATACTATTATGGAATAAGCGACATCTATGTTTTGTAGGGTTCAGTTACTCCTCATTGTGCTTCTTCATGTTAAAGACTGTGGCGCCATCTTTTGTGTGAAAGTTTAGAATTATGATACCATGCTTACTACTTCCATTTTTCAATTTACAAAACATACCGTATAGGTAGTATTTATTATGGCCAATTCGTGTTTAATTACTACGAAATTGTGTTAACAAAGATAAAATTGCGTCACATATAAACGTTTCTGGTGAAACGTGGGACTGCTTTGCGCTCTTTCTGCCTCTTTGTTAATAACATTAGTGACGTTTCGTTTAAATGTATGTCGGAATTTAAAAATAAAAGGCTTCTCTACAAAGAAAACTGGACGGCGCACAAAGTATAGGTATGCAGCTCTCACATGGAAATTTTAAATTTAAATTTCGAATAACATGTTACTGTAAACAGTGACAGCTTACTTTAGAATTCAGCATGCCATTCTAATTTCTGAGCTGTAATTCTGGCGCGCATTTCGTCATAAAATTATCTTTTTTTAAAAATAATTATTACTTGCCGTAACGTAAAGGAAGCATTATTAATGATGACGATGACGAACATTTCACTGACATGTTTTGCTGTGTAGAAAATTGTGTGTTCACTTGGCCCTATAACTTAATACGCGTTATTTTAATTGTCAAATAATAATTTTATTATAGGTGTAATAATTCTAAAGCATTGTCTGTGAGTTCATTTAAACTAAAGGTTCAACAAACTGGTCCAGTCCAGGGGTCCACGGGAGAGTCGATGGGAGTGTACGTTGACATGACACAAACATAGGGCTGGGGTTCACAATTCGTAAACGGAGCTCCACGAAAATTTATCTGCTTTCGATAGTGAAGAACTAAAATGTTAGCTTTACTTCACCTATCAATTTAAGCAGAAAATATTGGAAGAAGCTCACGCACTGTCTATCTTGTTAATACTTGCATAAATTGCATGTTGATATTGACTTGTAAAAATTTGCATATTTGCATATTGACTTGTAAAAATTTGCATATTTCCGTGTTGACTTGTAAAAACTTGCATATTTGCATATAAGAATAATAATGAGAACCACTGGGCCAGAAATTAGTACTCATGAGGAATTATGGGTACTACTCACAAAGATTGAACCAGACATAAATAGACTTATAAAGTTTTATCACGTTCATCCAAGTCATTATTTTTTTTCTATTTGATTTTAAACAAAAGTTATAATTGCACTATTTTTTTAAATTTCTGTCCTGTGCTTTATAGTATCTTTATCTCTTGGGGTTCTGTAGACAATTTGGACTATATAAAAAAATCCATGGATCAAAAAACTTCGTGGCCCACTTGTTTCAACATTTGTCGTTGTTATTAGATATTCTTACAGCACAGCTCCATCTTTTAAGTTACTCAGCCGAAGACTTGTACAAGGTAATGCCGTGTAATTTCGTTTGGGCTAGGGATTATGAAATTTGAGGCAATCATTCACGAAGCTCTCGCATCGGATTTCATGCGAATTTAATGAGGCTCCGCGCCGAATTGTGTCGTGAAATGGCGGAAAAATCCTTGGGTGGATCGTTTCAACGAGTTTATGGTAATGCGATGAGTGATAGCTGGAGAATTTTTTTACATAAGAAAATATCGGACGATTTTTTTTTTATTTATTTAAGTCATACACGCTTGATTGTAAACATATAATATATGTTGTACTTTTATTGTACATAAACATATTTCATTCTTATTATATCGTCACTAAGGGCCTTTTACGTTGTAGGCAGAGATCACCTAGTATCAAATATATCTAAAGTCACGACCTGTATATATTGTTAAAATCATTATTATTAGGATATATGTACTCCGACATCTTTTCCCCATTAACCGTAAGACTTCATGTTTCGTACAGCGACTTAAAAAAACAAACTAATTTCGCACGATTCTTTATACAATTTGGTACTAGGAAATATATCCACGTAATTTTTAGTATTTTTGCCTATTGTGAGGTGTTTTTGAGTTAATTAATAGAAAAAGTCGTACTTTTGATAGTTTGAACTGATTTTAATTAATTTGTTGATCATAGTTTAATCATAAATTCATATTCATGGAGTAATTTTCGGTCATTCGCTCATAATTGAAGTTCAGAATTACCAGGAAATAATTCCATAATAACTTATATATTTCAATATCAGTTAATATGTATTATTTGAATCGATAAAAAATCCTCTTTCAAAATTTTATAACAGAGTGATTATTGATCATTGTAAATCTCGCAAAGTTTAATTTATTTACTACATTATTTTATTTGTTGTTACAAGTTTATTTACCATTTTTATTGACACTGTGCAATGTCGCTGAGAAATTAAATTCTTGTGTCCTTTGTAGCGGACGATATATGTCACGCGGTTGATATGACGTTATTTATATTAAATACGCAATTGCACAGTTATGAATTTCGCAATGTGCAGCAGGTCGCGGACATAAAAATACAATTACGCTCCGTTACGATTGCGTTTTGGATTGGTTCGCTTGGGCAAATGATCATGCGCGGCCACCGGCAACTCCAGGTGCAACGTTGGAAATATTATTTGATATTCCTACAATGGTATAACGCAGTTCAATTCTCTCCGCCTGCAACAGTGCCGAACGATTTAATTATTTTATTCCCATTTTATATGAAAGTCAAATATTTACGAGCGACGAGTTCGTTCCGTTTTTGATTCGTAAGAGGATTACGCGTAAAAAAATCACACCCAAAGTTAAGTTTTATCGTATTTAAAAGCTTTTCTGTACATTTTTGCTGTGGGAAGGATAAACATAATTGTTTATCAACAGATGTTTTTTTTAATTAATTGGAAAGCGTCTGAACGTTTCGGTTAACATATAGAATCTTTTTTAACGGATAATCGGATGACACAATGGAAAAATTAAAAGTTTTACTCAGAACGCTATAAAATGCGGTGTTTTTTTCGGTTTCCATCGACCTCGTAAATATTATGCTTGCATTTGACTAAAGGAGAAGTTTTAGGACGGCGTATACATGCGAGGTACTTGAATGCATCTCACATTTGCATGTCACAGGCCGCTACCTGCTTAAGTTACCTGCGAAGCTGTTGAATATGTAATGTTAATTCAGAAAGCCACTGACGCGGCTACTGATGTCGTTGGAAAATTTTGACGTTAACACATAAAACTCTTTGTTTATGCTGTCGTAGATATTTGAATATCTTAAGAATTATTCAAGTGAATTAATTTAAAATTAAATCGAAAAATACGTGTCTTGAGAATAACTGCTTACAAAATAATATAAACGAATTGATATATGAGAATAAAAAAAAGAATATTCAGCGATAGGCTATTCCCTGGGCACACAGATTGTGACTTTAATATAATTATAAGAGGATTTATGCATAGGAATTAAATGAAGTGTTGATAATGGGTATACGATTTTGTAGCTGCGTTTTTAGACTAAGAAATCGTATAGTAAAGGCGACACTTGCGAGGAATTGAATACAAAAAGTATTTGGGTCTACTGTTGTATTTGAAGTCGAGTGGCATACAATAAGCGGGCTTTATT
>DWEI01001938.1:0-15407 GCA_018245875.1 Mysoria ambigua
ATAGTTAAAAGGAAACTGTGACGCAGCCATTTACGCCCGCCTCTGGACGATGAGGATGTATGTTCAGTATATACCGAACACGAATCCAAACTCAAAGCCACCATCACAAATTCGGTATTATAAATATAATTTACATTTGTAACTACTCGAGCAACAAGGCGGACAATTATAGTTTAATCATGTGCTTTCATAATGTATTGTGTAAGTATTTAATCAGTTATCTGGTTATCACTGCGAAGTCTGCGATAGGACGACCATATGTGCGGATGTCCCAACAGATAAACGTATTTTAACATTTTTCGTAGCTACTTAAGCGACATATTATGAACGCGTAATTCATGAAGCCCCAGTAAGTAGCGTTGATATTAATCAACAAAGGCCCAGCTGGCTGATAATTTCGCGGCCGCGATTAGTTGCAGCACTTGCAGCGTCTACGATTACATCTACGTACATCGGTGAAAGAAATTTAAAACTGTACCTATTTGTTGTTCGCACAACTTTTATCGCCAAAGGACGGTTTAGTGCGCCGTATATTTGGGCTGACGAGCGTGGCTGCATTCAATTGTTTCTATTTTTAAGTTTATAGACACAGCTTGCAGTGAAATTATTTTGGATCTGTCTCCATTGACTTTGTGTGCGTGTAGAGGAACACAACACAATATCGATACCTATATTATAAAATAAGTGGGTATGTTGTAAAAGAACTAATTGTCTGTTTCGAGAAATTCTTCTCACTTCATTTGTTATTGTGTATTTGTTAATTGTTATTTATTAAGTGCTTTTGTCCATATTGATTAGGTATTATTGCATTTTTCCAATTTAGATTTCCCAGTAGTGAATCGGAGTCTGGATATGTGCCCGGTTTATGGCAACAGGCTCGTCTCTTATTCTACAATAGGACGTGAAAGGTACCGGTGAAACGTAGCAGTATGCTGCATTCCTCCGTCTACGTCTTCGGAGATTACAGACTTGATGTTACGTTTTAATGAAAACGAAACGTGTTTCTAGAACGTTCTTTTTAGCAGTTTGTATGTGTGTCTGTAGTTTTGAGTATATGTGTTTTATAATGTTTTATAATGTTATAATGTTTGGTGCTGATGGAGGCCAGCAGTGGAAACATATCCGCAGATAAGATACAAAACGTACCATCTGGCAGTGTTTGCATGTGCGTCATCGAGTCTTGTGTTTGTCTTGGACGTTATCGCCGCGATCGATGCGGGAGTGTGACACGCGAATAGCTTTCAAAATTGGAACGTGTTTTATTTTTTTTATTTTATCAACGTTGCGTATTTGTACAGTATTTTTTGGTTTGACAGATTTCAAATTTCGAACTTTTTTCTATAAACACTTAATACGTTTAAGTATTAGGACAGTTATTTATTTATGTTTTAATTAGGTAATCGTTCGGCGACAAAGTATTTAAATAAATAAAAACAAAAATGTTGTATGTAGTGTATTAGCGGCATGAATTAATTTTAATCATTATCTGATACTAACACTAATCCTCATTATCTGATGATTAGAAAAGTAATCATATTTTTTTAATTATACGCTGCCGCGTGTTTCTTTTTATCACCATCGTCACTGTCACCAGACAATATTCAAGGTCCAAGGTCCATCGGTCGTTTTTGTCTCGGAAGATAAAATATACGAACTTTGATAATAACGGAACGATGACGCGGCATTAGCATTGCATTAGTATTTTTGCGAAAGAAAACATCTAGCTGCAATAATAAAAATACAGAAGACACCTGTGTTGTATAATAAATAGTTTATGTAAGTGCCGTTTTCCTCAGTGTGCATTTATGTATGTACAATCCGTGCGCGACTACTTGACACCTACATGGTGACGTCACAGTGACGTATAAAGGCAATGCAATGGAAAATCCTCCGTAAGCCTCTGTGTTCACTGTATGAGCTCGTTAGTAAACGTGTGAATCTACTTGAAATGTGAAAGTACTGTATTTCACAGGCGAAGGAAATCAATAATTATAGCAAGTAAATACCAAGTTGTCGCGCACGCTTTATAACATCCAACCTCAATTGCTAAGTGATTCCACAATCCGTATTATGCTCTTGACGTCTGTAGCTGTAATCTTCGATATATTATTAATTTTAATAGGGACGACGGTAACACCGGCCCGACAGCCAGACGTTAAGAAATCATACATTTAAATATTTCTGTTTGTATATGTGTCTTTAACATAGGTAGTATATATACATCTTATAGACTATACTACTTGTTTTTTTAATAATGTTGTTTAGATAAAAGACAGAAACCATACCTAGTTAAATAGTTAAAGTAGTTATCGCTAGGGAATGATTATATTACTTTGGGGGATGAGCCAATTTGCTAATTGTTTTTTGGTAAAAGTAAGTTCAAATTTAGTTTATGTACTTTCATAAAATATCTTCGTAATTAAATATAAAACTAAAGTGTTATTGAATGATTTTTTCGTTATTCATACCAGTTCCATAGAAATTATTATATTTTATTCTGCATTTTCTCGTGGATCGTCGCTAGCAAAGGCGCCGGGCACATCAGCAAATCATGAATAACAAAACTAGACGATTTATGTCGTAACATTCACCTGACGGATGGATGGATGCCATTGACCAACCAAATTTATGTTCAAACGCGAATCGGTAACGCGGAATAATTTGAATTTTGGCGGGAACAAGTGGGTTAGGTTTACACGTGTCTCCAATTTGCCATCCCATGTCACGGTTGCATATGAAATGCTTATAATGTCTAAATTGATGTGTGACATTATGATAGAGCGTTGTATACACAAGAACATTTTAAGGTTTTTAAAAGAGAACACTAATAATAAATTTAATATTGCGACTTAAATTACACTAACTGAAAATTTTTATATGTACCACATTTTATACTTGCACAAAGCTATTCAATTTTTATACAGCAACGTCGGTTGAAGCATTCTGTTGTAATGACCGATCAATATTATAATTGCTTGTTAATTTGCAGTGCCATTTCGAATGAAGGAATATAAAAATCCAAGACACTCTACCCTTCCACTTGTAAGCGTGTTCGCAATAATACGTGTGCGCCCCGCGGGGGTCCGCGTGAGACTGACGCGTGGCGTACACGTGGCTCCATCTATTGTGTTTGCTTCTCATTATTATTTTTTGAACGCCGCCGAAGTAGTTCGGAGGCAGTGGGGATGCAATGTTATTATTACATTGTGTTCAATATATACGTTACTGTATACAAACAAATTCGTTTTTTCGTAGGTAATATAGTATTTTACCACTTAAATGATTACGAAAACTATATTACGTAAACAAAGTTGCATTATTTCTACAATAAATACCTGTTCACAATATGTAAATTATTTTAATAATTAAAACATCACCATGTTTGATCATTTTAGTTTCTTTATTGGTGATGATTAGTAAAGTTGTTTAAAAACACAGTGTATTGTAAATGTAATATTTTGTATTTAGTAATGTTATAAAACAGTCAGTAGTGCTATAATTATACCTAGCTTCTTTTCTAAGGACTCCCAGACCGGCGTATTTTCAGTGCATAAGTTCGTTAACGTGCGGTAGTTTTTGTAAAATATTATTATTGCGGTTTTCTGACATAATAATACAGTTGCAGCGCGGAGTCCGAATCTGTGACCGGCATACGTTTAATTGTCTATGGGCACATCTTCTATTCTATAGAACTCATAACATAACTGCGACAAGTATATGCTCTCTGTCCACGTCACAGAAACACAGGCGTGATGTTACATAATGCGGCCCCGAGATCTTACCATGAGTTACGTGTGGTTGGCGCGAGTTGTGCGCGCCGTTGACCCGTCTATAAATAATGAGTGCGTCCACGGCGAGGGCACTCCAGATGGCCGAGGATATCCTGAGCGCGGACTGCAGTGAAGTGGCGCTGCGGCGCGTAAGGCCGCGCCACGCTGGCGCTCATGACGCAGGGGTTGGGGGATGGGAAAAGCGTATATTACTATTTATTTCTCCCCATTTTACTTTTGAAATACCATGTGCTTTCTGTGGTATTGTAGAGTTTTAGGACGCCTTTTGGTTAAATGTGTAGCTGGCTACCGTGCCTATAATAATCATGCTACCAAGAATCATAAGGTAAATCGTATAGTTATTTCTACAATATTATTCTATAAATATAGATATGCTTCGTGCTATTTGAGATGGCTGTATTTAGTAGTGGGTGGCAACAGATAGTTGATAGTGATAAAAAAAAATCCGTACTACAACCAATGAAAGCAAGATTTTCGTCAAAAACTCAAAGTTCCTCAGGGTGAGTGAGTCAAGGAAAAATTAAATATTTGTGTGAACAGCGAGTGTGCATGCGTCCTAACATTAACACAAACGAATTTGGAGGTGCGCGCGCGGCTTCCGCCGGCCGCTGCCGCTGCACTCGGCAGGCGTCGGCAACCTTCGGCGACGTACGTTTGAAACGCTACTTGGCTGAATTTGACGGATTTTAACACGCTTTTTCAATTACAAGTACTTACTGCCTCTGCAAAATAAACAAATGTTATACAAAATACCGCATTTTGTTTTGTACGAGTTGCTCTTAGATTTGTTTTCTACCTGTACGTACCGTGGAGACTGAAGATTTTAAAACTGTTAAATATTTTACGTAAATTATTTTGGTATTAAATAAATAGATAGAGATTTATGACAACGTCGTGCTTGAAGTATTATACAAAAATATTATCAGCCATTAAAACCGTGGCTCATTTAAGTTTGTACAGTTTAACCAAGTAAAATATGTAACCAGGTGAAATAATTTAGTAATTAAAAAAAACAACATCACGCATGTAACATCTGTAAATAAAATGTACGCAGAAGAGTGCAGTTCTCTCCTACGAATCACCAGTTACGTCAAGAACCCATCATGGAAAAGATGAACTAATTTTATAATTTACTAATATTTCTACAAATTAACAAGTATACAAACATTAGAAAAAGCTTCCAAGTTATTTATTACGCTCAATATATTATTTGTGGTTTACTTTAATAAAATAACAAAAAAAAATTATCGAGAACACTAAAATGAATATTTTTAAACAAAAAAAAATGTTGATTCTTCCTTCCGCGTTCAGGATGTGAGCTTCCGAAACAACTGCTGAGTTTACAAGACAATGAGTGATGGCGTCTGCTTGTTTACGTTAAAAATAACGCGTCAATAAAATCCGGCTTAGCGTGTGTCAAGCTTTATACGAGCCGGCGTTCGTAAGTTTCATTTCAACGTGACACAACGCGTGTACTTATTGCTATAGAATTAAGATTCAAATTGGCCCAATCGCAGGCCATCGTACATCGCGATAGGCGATTCTGGCCTGCATCTTAGTGAGGTGAAAAATACACGGGAATATCGTTCTGCATCGGGATCGATGACTTCGATAATATTCTGGTTGGTGTATTGTTTAAGCTGTAGGTGGATTACATCATCAGTTACTAGGAGCTGTCTTATGAACACCGGGCCTAATAGTATTAATAATCATTATTCCTGTAATCGTGATTCTTCGTGATCATAGTCCTCAGCCTGTTTGAGTCCACAGTTGGGCATAGATTATAACTGATTTTTGCCCATAGTTTCCACGCTGGGACGGGCCGGGATTGGCCGCAGCGTAGGCGGCGTGAGGAGGCGTAACCTGTTATTCTAAATGTCACTCAACTTTTGATAATGTATATAACTAGATGTAACAATCGGTCTGTTTGTCGCTAACAGTTATATTCCTACAGTCCTCATCGATGTTCGTTGCGGATATCCACAGGTAACAGAGTCTAACAGTAACCATTACATGCGTCATGACAGAAGTTCAGCCTTTGTACAGACACCAGCACAATCGTCACGCGCGTTCCCGTTCTTTGGAAGACACAAGGAAGGTCTCTGGAAGGTCGTTCCAGCTGGTGTGCGAACGACAATAACATGAAAACCTTTTGGCCACCGCACTTATAGTGCATGAAGTTACCAAACTTTCGTCCCAAACGTGTTCTTGTCGACATCATTTTGTAGTCTTGTTCTCGGCCGAGTTCACGCTATTCCCTATGTACTTAAACATATTTTAACATTTAACAGCTAGTATTTATATGACTAGATGCGAACGAATGTTGCGGTGTTTTTAAATAAATTAATAAAATGTTATATTGTATGTGAGTGGTGATTACATCATTATTAACCATGTCATTGTGCCATTGTACTATCCTTCTCATTTAATATTGATGGTATCTCCTGTTCTAAAGAATACAATTAAGTTAAAGTAATTTATAGGATTTTCGGATATGTGCTCTTACCTAAACCTTAGCGGAAGTTAAACGTAACTGGCAAAACATGTAAGTGTGTACAATCTCCTGCATACATTTTCAGGGATTACAGATTTAATGTTACGTTTTAAATCTTATGATAATATATCTACATTTTCCCCTTCTAAGACACCTCTACAACGTATTTTAGGTAGTTTTTTCCCATATTACATACAAGAGTGATCACTCGACGTTTTTAACCGCGCAAACACAGTTCGGGGATGTGAAACGTATTTTGAAAATGGTCCCAGATGATTAATGCCTCTAAACATGCAGAGCTTCCCGCCGTCCCCCGAGACGCTCAGCGGCCGACATGTTGTGTCGACGGCATGTTTCACAGCGATACTAATGTCGTTAATATTATCGGCGAAAACATAATTTGCCCAATTTAATGTTATTAGTTAAACAGTTTATCTATTAACTTGATTCTAAGGTTAAATTAGCTAGTGCCGTCTTGCCAAACTTTTATACCGGTAGTTTTAAATGTTTGTTTTTATTTTATTAGGTACTGTGTTGCTATGCTATTGTTTTAAATTGTCTTCTATATTTAAAAAATATATAATTAATTACTCTCACAAAGTAGAGAGACCGAAAGGTTTATATCAAATACGTTACCTAATAATATGTGTCAGTGGTCAAACGGCTAGACCGATATTTATAAAACTTTTTCGGTATATTTGATATAATTGAAAATAAGTCGTAGGTAATTTTAATACCTTAAAGTCATAAGAGTGGCCTTATAAAATAAAAACTATTTTTGCAGACTTTTAAAAACGGAACTTCACGCCTGTAATCTCCGAAGAGGTAAGCAGTGGAATGCAGAACACTCCCACTTTTCACCGGTTACGTTTTACATCCCACTATGGAATAGGTGGTGAGCCTATTGACATGCACTACTAGAAAATCTAAATTAGAAAATGTTGTAGTGTTCGAATCGAGCCCAGGACCTCATGATCGGCAGTCGGACTTGCAATTTTTTATCCTGATTACGTGTAGTACTTCTGTATGATCGATATCCAAATAACTTAACCGTATTTTGTTTTTCAAACATTTAAACCATTCGAACACACTTTCAATATATTGTTTTTTTTATTCTATAACCAAAACATTGGCTACAAATAATAGGTATATACATATAACAGAACAACGTTTTGCCATAGAAATTATTTATAATTATCATACAATTACAACTATTTTACAATAATTAGATGATATTACATAAGAATATATACCTTTGTAACAGAAAAACACAAGAATACCTATAAATTATATATTAAAGACCATCACGCGTCGCTATAACAAAAAAAAAGCTCCATAGTTCAAACACAACTGTTTTTTTTTCTCTCTCACCATTTATGATGCCAATCGATGTCAACGACAGATACAATCCGGGGTGGAGATGTCAGTGTTCCTTAATTGCCCGCAACAGGCCGCGCGGTTTCCGCGTCGCAGTGAAAGGGATCCTTCGTGATTGTGCCACTCGTGCCCATAGAGAGTGGATAATGAATCAGTGGTTGCATTCGTGTCGATATTACTCGTATCAGTATGGAGAGGATTGTAAATAGTGGCAGGTTTTTTGTAGTGTATTTGTTGTTAGATGCTTGAAATAACCTTGTGATTTATCATACGTTTAGTATATAAGAATATATTTTCATGTATTTCTAAGGCACGTAAGCTGTTCCTCTCATTCTAAGAGGCGACTCGTGTCCAACAAAGGAAAAAAATATAGCGTTTATGACAATGTTTTTTTAAATTATAAAATCCTCGTATGTTTTGAATAACGCTGACTTGAAAATAATAGTGATATCATATTAACAAGTATCAACTGATAGGTGGTTTTATAGACAAATGTCGATAATTTTGATTAATAAAAATATTATATTGAAGAAACATGAACATCATCATCGTGTTTCGACTGATCGCCAGACACAGGCCTCCGTTCATTCACCGAATGATTACTTAATCATGATACTTATACAACCGATACTTCAAAAATACGTCAACGAAATAAAAAAGGAGCAATATAAAAGCGTGTTAAAATCAAACAAAATTGACACACTACCATCGCGGTATATAGCATTATGTAACTGTAAAGCAACGTGTGACCAATTTCAAACTAATTACACGCGGCATCCGGCTCATTTGCAGTCGGATCGTGGTGTGTTTTTGTCCGCGGTGCAAACAGATATGTTACAGTTTAGTGAGAACGTCTTAGAAATTCTTAACGTGCGGTTGCTTTAACGTGGATGCGTTTGAGTTTGGTTTTATATGGATATACCCGACGAGATATTAATATTTTGTTATATAAAGTTACACCTCTGTTCTTCAATAAGGTATTGGGCGGAGTGTGGTACATTGGTACGATACGGGGAGAGTTTGTTTAATTGCCTATAATTATGTATAAAATTTTATTTTGACATGTGGCTGATTACACAGTTCTACAGCTTATCAATGTCTTTATGAATTATGTCAAGGATGATGGCGAAACCTACTAAAGTCGACAACTTTTTGATTAAAATAAAAATGCATGTCTATAGTTTTATTAATACCGCTCATTTTTAAGCTTAGCTTTTTCTTTTACATTAAGTGAGAAATTGATTTATTTTTACAACGGAACAATTTAGGTCGATTGAAAAACCCAAACTAATCTTTAATTGATATAATTATCTTATAAAATCATCATACAAAAACGAACTTCAATAAACAGTAATTAACTAAATGAATTAAGTAGGTGTTACGTCTGATTTAAAAAGATAATTTGTCCCGGAACATCACCATTAAGAACACGGTGGCAACACTCGCGGCGGAAACGCGTCCCATTTGCCGATGACATGTGTCGACTCCTGCGCATATGTTGCCAGCCTCGGAAGGAATTTGCCGAGAAATTGATGAGATCATTAGTCATATGAAGTGGATTTTTTTAAATATTCATCTGTTTTTGGACCCCACAGAAGGTTTAACTAGTGCGTCTGATTTTTTTTTACTGGGCGACTTGTTGTCGGCTAGTGTGGGTCATCGGATTAAAATACGTTGAGGGGTTTTTTCTCCGGTATTTTGGGAGGTCTTTTTAATAAATGTAGTCTCATATTACTTGTGGGTTGATCGAATCGATAGGTATAATCTTCAACGTGCTATTAAACGCAATCGATGTTTTGTACTTAAATACCAATACATACGATTTTTTCTGATGATATTAATATAGAATATAAATAGTTATATATGTGTATTAATCCTAAGTTCTTTTTGAGACGCACTGCTCTGCGATCCCCAACCCGTTTGCCCTGCGTGAGGTTTATGGGCGGCCTATGCCCAGCTGTGGACTACAATAGGATGATGATGATAACAACTGAATACCTAGGATACAATTAAATCGTACTTAGTTCAAGTCTAGCCGCACGCCTACACCACGCGGATAGTAACAGCTGATTTATTTTTTTTCTTACATCCAATTAAAACTCGAAATGCGAGTATCAAAACACGTAAATAATACAAATTGAGACCCGAATAAGAAGACTTTTTAAATGTGCGTTTTCGCTATTACGGATCTGTTAATCCAATTTAAAACTGCAGTTCAAAAGTTTTACCTCATTTTCTGCGCTATTAATAAGGCGAGATCTATTATCGTTAAAGTGTTAAAATATCTTTTGTTCTATCATCAAAAAGCAAAAGGGACAACAAGCAATATAACATTGGCTGCTCATTATTTTTAATGAAGCCGAATAAAATTATATGTTGGTATAAAGCTGATTTAACTCCCAATAAACAAAACGAAACAACATAATAAAGTTAAATCAATCGCGCAGAAGTATTTAACATTACATGAACTTATTTACGATCGCAATGTACATAACTCAGGTGCTAATATATTACGGTAGAGATGTTTAATCTTTTTTTGAACTCATCTCATCAATCCGCTTTTTTAATTTTTATTCCATTGCAAAGGCCAGAAGATAAAGTTACAAGAGACAACATTTTTTTAATGCATTACACTGGCAACCTTTGAAGATGGCAATTTCTAGAATAAAAAAAATGTTAGTTAATCGGTTTCGGGATCACACCTTTGATATAAAAAATTAAAGTATCGACCTTCACACGATAGAATAGCAACGAGACATGGAATCAACTAGAAAGGATATGATCGCATTACCTTCGAACGAATATTCTGAACTCACAATAAAAGCTCTGATACTGAAGGATAGTTACTAAATGATTTAGCTTTAAAATCAATTCCGAAAAAAACAAAAACGTAGAGAATGTTCGAAACCGAAAATATATTTTATTAATGTCTCTCATAAATCTTTAATTATGACATCTGTAGTATCTGTAGTGCAATGTCAATAAAGCTCCTAATCGGAACTAGTTAACTAAGTTACCAACATTGATGAAATATTGTTACGAACTTATTGTCCATTCTGGTCGATCCTAGCGCTGCGTTGCACAATAGCACTGCAGGATCCGCGCAGGCGCAGGTGCGCGGACAAAAAAACGAAAGGATTCGCCGCAGGTGCGGGATCAGGTGCTGGGATTTGGGTTAGCAGTGCGCCTGTTGGAATGGCACCGCGGTCGATTAGAAATAGGCCAATACTTCATTTTTTACATTATTATAACCCTCACGCGAGTTATTTATGAGCTATATTTATCGCTTGCTGTTATTATGATGTTGTAGTAATTATTGTAGTATCCATAGATAATCTTGTGTACAAATAACCGGAGATTCATGCAGATGTTCATAAATGCATCGTGTGTTTGTAACCCATTGGTTATAATGGCTAACTAGGTACACTAAAGTAGTTAAGGATTTCATTTAATTTTTCCATTGTTTTGTTATTTATATGCGCAAATTTCGCGTCACAAATATTATTCGCCGTCAGAGTAATATGTTCCAAATACACACTTCGTACATGACACTTTTATTACAATGTCAAAATACTTCGTAGATATTGTGAACACATCGGTAAAACTTGAATTTCATTTTATAAAAGTTCACAGACGTTAAAACAGTACATGATTGTTTATGTGATGTTTCATTTCTCGATAATTAAGTCCAGATATATCGTCATGACAAATCGATTCGATGACCAGTACGTCAAAAGTTTTCATTCAACGTGGTACAAAAAACTGCGGAGAAATATTATTATGCATATTTATTATAAGTTTTTGATGTTTTGTAAAATTTTGATACATTTTTATGAAACGAGCCGCAAACAAAAGTTGGAGGGCGCAGGTGCACAATCAGGTGTTGGGATGCGAATTGGGATCCTTTCCGTGGTCATGGCACTGTGGGGGAATGCGATGGTTGTTGTGATAAAATTAATAATGAAATTAAGGGGGTAGCAATAAAATTAGGGACGGTTTCATCAGCGATTAAATGCGGCGAGGATTGGATCAACATATCTACACAGACTAATAAATTTCGACATTTGTTGCCGACCACCTGTATTCTACTGTATTAAATGTTTTGCCACCAGTGCTTTTTGGGATCAGCGCCGCAAACTATCGCTCAGAGGTGTTGCCAGGTACGAAAAGAGCAAAGAGGCATGCATTTCAGTTGTTAGACGCAATATGTCTTGGTAATTTACCTCGTCCTTGATAATACAACCTGTTCTTTGATCATCACAGCCCACCCAGATTCAGATGGTGCATTCTTGGTACACGAATGCAATCAAAATCCAAGAGTTTCCTAACATGTCACAAATAAAATTTTCACATAATTAAGACAGAAATTTCTTACAGTAATCTCAATTAAAACAAACACAGAAAAGATTTAGTCTTGATGTCAAAGTGTCTTAAAGTGTAACATGCACAATTTGATTACGAAAGCTGAGAGTTCGGACATTATAACCACAATAGGTTAGTCTTTTTGAGCGGTGTAAGCTTCCTATAGTGTAGACAAAGTAAAAAATGTACGAAAACTCGAGAAACATTTTGCTAGAACAGACACATGTTTGTCGGTCAAGGTGATCGTCAATCCCCATTCATTACCTTTGCCAATTTATAATTGCGTCGGTAGAAACATACATAGAAATAGAAATGAGCTCGAGATAGCTGGCTGTAGCTTGCTGTTCGGTATCAATCTTATTTCTGATAATAAGTGATTTATGACCGTTCCTATGACCCGTTTTGTGAAGATAGAATATTGGCTGCCATTGAGCTAAATTTCTCGAAGAATTTCCATCTATTTCTGCTATCAGCCTTTGGCAGTGGGCACGTAATGCCACGGTCAATTTACGTTTTAATCGTTAATGAAAATGATACGGGTATATTATTATGATTGTTTATTGCAAGGGTGTATAGAGGCCAAACATCTTCGTCCAATGTCCAGGCTCAGTTTACTTAATGCCATTCTTTTCACATAACGCCACCTGACATGAATCGCTCTGAAGCAGAAACACATTCCAATACAGTACTCTAATGATAATTAAATATATTGTAAATGCATAAATATAAAACTATAAAAGGAATTCAATAACCTCCTCAGATAAAACATAACCACAACTACTTCTCCAGTAGTAGGTATGCGATTGAGTAGAAGAAAAAGAGTTCAGTATGATGTGCAGAGTTTATACACATAAGTTTCACACTTTAGGCATGCCCATGTGCATATATGTGTGGATGTCTATTAACGAGTGATAGCTATGTGGAACTGCCGCTGAACTTAGGCGCCCTACAAGTCAATAAGGGTTACAACCAATCAGACATCACCCGCGCCCGAATAGCTGACGACCGGCGCCGGCGCACCCCACCCTTGTCAACTGTCAGTCAAGTGTCGGCGAACAGGTAGCGCGCTGAACAATGAGGTATTTTTTATGCGAGCGGCGAACGAGCGGCCCTCGTGGTGTGAAGTGACCTTGGTAAATGGATGTTTGCGCCACAAATGTATTAACGGCTCAACTATAGAAGCGATGGACATAGCTTGCACATGTCCTAGGTAACCGTAATTTTTACTACTATAAATAACTTCTTGGCGTGATGATGACCTAAAGTATAAATCTAAATATCTAAATGTATAAATCTAAATAGATATTTTTTGGAAGAGAACGATTTGAAGTCTTAATGAGTTTGAGCTACGTCGTGTTCTGTGAATAAATTATGAGAAAAATGTTACCGTTGTTGATAAAAGTAGGTAGTGTTATGTGGAAGGTTATTTAACGCACCCCTGCCAACTAATTCGCGGATTGCTGGCGTGATGGTACTGTTGTAACTAGGTAAATTTTATAATCTGTGGTTTCTACTTTTTCGTATTTCTATATAGTTATTTTTATTTCCCATGATGTTACTAGTTTTGAAACATATATTATTGTTTTTCTTTACTTTCGTCGAGTTATACCTATAATTAGACAATTATATGCTTACAATAACACAATGTGGGTGATAATTAAACATTTTGATATAATTTCATTGAGATTTATACTATATATGCAGGTGCCGAGGGATACCATGAGTCGCCCATTCATGTCATCTAGGTTAGATACTGGCTGATAAGGGAGTCCGAAGTCTCCGAAACCGCCGTGCGTGTATGAAAAAAGTTATGAATGTGGAAAAAACGCGGCAGATCTGTAAGAATAGAGGTATTCATCACTAGGTGCTCTCTGTACACTCCGTGAACTACATGGCTTGAAGACATGTGTGAGATACACTATTTTTTATCATATAATTGTCACGAACATAAGTTGATT
This sequence comes from Mysoria ambigua, assembly GCA_018245875.1. Taxonomy (NCBI): domain Eukaryota; kingdom Metazoa; phylum Arthropoda; class Insecta; order Lepidoptera; family Hesperiidae; genus Mysoria; species Mysoria ambigua. The sequence goes on from DWEI01001938.1 coordinate 13,983, forward strand.
GTATATTGAAATAGCCTTGAATGTGATATTCGCTGACCAAAATTTGCGCCATGAAGAACTGAGTCTTATAATTTTCGTATTAAGGTTTTGTTTAAAATTCATTTCACCGACAAGAATTTCACATAAAAAATCTTGCGATATTGAAGTTTGAGTGGAATGTTCTGTTACGCGAAATTACTAAGTGGTTGATTTTATAAGCAACGTTAATTGCCCGCGTCCGCGATCCCATTATAACGACCCCCTCCCCCGCCGCCTACAAAAATACGCCTCTGTACTGAACAGAATGCACATCTGGGAGCAATGATGGACATATCCCGCCTAAAACGACATATAAACACTCCATCTGCAAGTAGAAATAAACTGTAATACTTTACGTGAAGACTGAATATCATTTACATCTACTCGCAATAACCATCGCCGCGAACACCTGTTTCAACCGCACCGTTTATTTAAGATTAACTTCAAACAATTTTGTATTTTACTCAGTAAGAATTAAAATCGAAATTTGAATATTCCTAGCTCACTGCATTCCAGCTTGTTGGGGATGTTCGCATAAATTATCGATGTTTCGTTCCGTAACATGTACACCGAATATGTTTGTCCCTTTCTAAACACTTGTTTTTGTTGGTGCGTGATATTATAATGTGTGGACGAGACAAGTGGCGAGGATTCCCGAGCGCAAATCTCTTTTGAACCTGCGATCGTGTTCATCCGTCCGTATGCGGATTCTTGTATAAACAATTTAGAACTTATTGATATTCAATTTTATTGTCATATTTTATAATTGATGACCAAACATTTATCGACGTACAATCTCAATGTAAGACCATAACCATTATGGCAATTAGACAGTAACCGATAATTTGTAAGAAAGATTATTAAAATCGTTCAAATTCTAAGTTAATAATACATATATCTTTAAAGAATAATAAATTTAAATTTCTCACATAATGTTTTGTATTTGTAATAAGGATGAAATTACTTGACTATGTTTAAAAGTACTTTTGAAAATTAAAATTTTAACGAATAATATATCTTTATACTTTTTCTATTATGATTTTGCAGCATTTCGTTATATAATACATTGTAGGTAGTTCTATACAAGTTCTTGTTAGTAAGAAATGAGTTATTGGTATTAGTACATTTGCTGAGTCAAATACCAGTTGATCGACGCCAGGTCACGGGGCTAGTTCATAATACACGAGGTGTCGGCGGCCCGCCGGCGCCACGGCGGCAACCGCGGCGCCTTCTATCCTGCCAACCATATTTTTACATCCGCAAATAATAACATACCTTATACTATAGTTTTTTAAGTCTAAAATGTAAGGAGCAGCTACTTTTCCACTGCGATTTCTCTTACCATTTAATTTTTAACTCTGCGGACAATATAATAAGATTGGCTTTTCTAAGTGCCATCAAATACAG
>DWEI01001939.1:0-15403 GCA_018245875.1 Mysoria ambigua
ACTGTGACATTGCCAAAATTGGCATGAAAGTTGTTCCCAGCGAATTGTGGCAACACTTTCACTTGTTAACTTGTTTAAGGTTTCCGCTAAAGGCTCCTTCAGACCAGTGAAGTTTCAACGAATAAGTTAATTTTTTACGTGCTTACACGCTTGCTTTATGCTTCACGCGCGTCTCGTACGAATGTTGGCGCTCTGGGCTCTTTTAGACCAGAGTATTTTTGGCGCGTAGGTCAAAAAGCGTCGTAAATATGTTGATCTAAAAGGCCCTAACCGCTGTGTAATATAACCGTTGTACCCATGACAATTAAATTCTTCATTGCCTTTAATTACCAATATAAGTATGCAAGACGCTAATAAATCAATATGTTTAATAAATAGCTAACAAAAGATTTCTATTTACAAAGTAAGGAGAGAACAGCATTTTGAAATTGAAATGAGATTATAGTATTATATTAGCGATGTGAACCACGACAATTATAGTAGGGTTGTCGGTTTTCTTAGTTGTCCTGTTGTTTAGACTGGTCTGAAATATGTCCGAATGTCCAATGTCCGAAGGCGTAGTAACATTTAAAATAAAAACAGCCAAAACTATGACGTAACGGCCATTATGTAACAACAATATAAAATTTATTTATTTATTTATTATAGGTACTACAAAGGTCTGGTTATTTATTATAAATATTGCTGTCTGTCACTGCTAATTACCAATATTGCTATATTTTAGTCGTAGGGGGGACTGAGAATGCTGTTAGGCATTATGATAGAATTTACTATTAAAAAAATGTTTTTGTATTGTAAACGAAATCGTATAAAAACTTCAATAAAAAACTTACCTAAAATTATTCTAAGATGTAAGTAGGAACTTAAACTAAAATTTTGACTTGACTTGGACTTGTACATTTCATATAACACAAAACATAAGATTGTTTTTCCACATACGAGTATACAGCATTAACTGAAACTACAATGGTAATGTGCCATTATTTATTTATCTCGTGAATGTCGTGTAATGTCGACGACCTGGCGACATTGACACAAGGTGCCTGTCCGCTATATGTTTCTAACGTTTGGGGGTTTATAAAATCATTTATTTTATACTCAGACGAATTTCGACTCATTTATCAAAGAGTTCGCTCTTTTAGCATGGCTGTAATAAGAATTATTAACGATTTCAAATTAAAGAACAGTACACTTGAAGAACTTTTTAACACAAGTTCATGACAATATAATTTAATAAACGCAATGAAATCGAAAAACAGGCTGCGTTTATGTAAAATAAAAGCAGCAATAATGCACTGAAATTGTTCCTAACTAATATGAATCGCCAGAAAAAAAATGGCACTACTGGAGAATGGATTGTACCGTGTGGTAATAATTCTCAAACATATCCGAAGCAATTTCGCTTAGCTTTTTTTTCATTTAGCAGGCCCAGGAGGCGCGCGCTGGACGCCAACGTTAATTGCAATCGTAGGAGAGGCCCATAATGCATCTTTAATGTAATCGTGGGGATACTTGACCATTGTTACGTGACGCACGCGATACCTTTTTTCATTGGTGCATCGGAGCGAGTGACGGCCGAGGAAAAACGCGGAATGAGGTTACTTTTGAACGGTATATGGCTGCAAAAAGAGCAGGTCACCGCCCTTGCTGTCGGGGGTGCGTATCTGAAGCAATTATAACGTAAATTTGTCATTTTACAAATATTATTTGCAGTGATTACTTCTATGTTAGACTAGCTATGCTCGCGACTTCGTTCCCGTGGTTTTCTAAAATTCTATATAAAATGAAAGTACTCTTTATTACTTCAGCTATCTGGCAGTGAAAGTCCCGTTAAAATCGAACCAGCCGTTCCAGAAATTACCCGGAACAAACAGATAGATTGCCAAAAATTGTACAAAATGTTAATTTGATATATGTACCGTTTATTCATACGTACATATGCATTCATTTAAAAACCGTTATTTTAATATTACAAACAGACACTCCAATTTTATTTATCTGTATAGATGACTACTAATAATAATGGGCTTAACGAAATCAATTATTATCTTTATTTATTCTAATTTATATAATAATTAAGCTTAAGAATAAAACGGAAATACATAAAAAGTAGTCAAGAAACGAGGATTTTACAAATTTACAGAAATTTAAATAAGTTAAACCTGTTATACTTTTTTTTCAATTTGTACTAAAATTAAAATCAGCAGGTTCTTCTTGGCTACCGTAGCCGCTAGAGGTCAAGGACCAAAATTAGCGGCCAAAGCAGGTCGCCTGTTGCCGACCTTGATAGAGCGAGAGACAGCTGTAGAGTGAGAGCGGTTATATGAAATGGGAGCGGTTATATGGTATTTGAAAAAGTTGCGTGTACAAATAAATCTTTCAGGATGACAACGTGATGTCGCTAAAGCCGACAGTAAGAATAGTTATGCGCTGTAATCACTATTTACTAGTTAGATACAATCTTGACAAATAGCTTTAAATAAAGTATTATATACTCCGCTTTATTACCTAATTAAGATATAATCATCTTTTCTCACTTTATTGAATACAATTTGTATAACATAACAAACTTCACGTCTATTTACTTTGTCACAAAAGAATCTAATATAATACTATATCTCATACCACTATAAAGACTATTTTAAAGTGTATTCACTCTCAGACAATAAACACAGATGGGTTTGTAATAGATATCCATTAATATTATTGGTTATTATATTTTCTTTTTTCTTTCGTTTTTATATTTTCATCCTTTTTGCTGTTTATATTCTTATTTATACTATAATATTATATGAATTAAAGATTGATGTATGTAAATGTAATGGGTTGCGTATCACTTGAGAATAAAACACGTTATTGCCTGAATGTCGAGGGTTTTTTTCAATCGTTTATTGACTGTTCGCAAGTGCGACTGCCGATTGAGAAGTTTTAAGTTCGATTCCCGATTCGGGGAAAATTGGAATTTTCCAGCTGAAAGTTTCCAATAGTACTTCGAAGTCTGGATTTGTATTCAATATATGACAATTGGTAATATATTCACCCCTTATTCCATGGTAGAACGATGGGACTGTCCTCCTTTGCTTACTCCTTTGGAGATATAAATGCCTGATGTTACTTTGTTACATATTTCTCTTAGGTAAACTATGCATCGTTAGGTAGGTAGGTAGGTAGTATTTCCTGTAGGCAATAATGTGCGAGTATTAGAAATGATTTGTTAAATCCGCGTATACATAATTACACGAAGTAACACTTTATTTAACACTGTTTATATTCTATTAAATACTATTCTCATTATCAATTTTGTACGATACATCACTAGTTCAGCAAAAAAGATCCAATACAATGGTGGATCGTAATTACAAGAATATTGTTACAATGGTTATAATAAAATTAAGACCAAACGGCATTAAAATATATTTTTGACGTATTTATAATTTAGTGGAACATTACCCTAAATGTGTTGCCAGTTCAGATTGACATAATGTGAATGTGAATTTGTGAATATATTCTCGGCAAATATATGTTATTGAGAACGAAGTTGGCTTTGTTTTCAATGCTGTAATTGATTTCGGAATACGAGCATAAAATGCAGTATATTATTTTAATATCTACTCTAACAATATTTTTTTCGGGGTAAGTGAACGACACTGTATTATGTTTTAGTTAAGCGAAAGTTGTTATGTTTTGTATATAATTTATTTTAGGTTAGGCAATGTTGAGGCTCACCATGTAAGTGGTAATCACGAATGGGATATCCTTATCTTCACCCAGCAATGGCCTACGACTGCTTGCAACGAATTACGAAAGCATCACCATACTAAAAAGTGCACTATGCCCGCGAAGCATGACTCCTGGTCCATACATGGCATCTGGCCAACAAAACTGGGCACAATAGGACCAGGGTTTTGCAATAGGACATGGTTGTTCGACCCGGAGCAAGTCAGACCTATTGAGACTGAGTTAATTGAATATTGGACGAACATTGATGCAGGTAAACCGAAATAGTAATTTCTTCTTAAATTTTTGCATTACGAATATGACTTTGCTGTAACTGGAATAAAATTGGTGTTTGCTATATGTTGTTGTACATTTGTAATAAGACTGTTATGAATCTATAAAGTTCTTATTATATAATTGTCTAATTTGCAATAATTTCAACTGCTGATTAATTGCTCTGTTTCCATTGATCAAATGTAAAAGTATAGTGCATAATAGCCAATAGTACTCTGATGACACCAACGTTAGCTAGTATATAATATTGCTCCTTTTGGCTCTACTTTTGGTATTGTAACTAGCCAGGTATTTATGACAGGATAATGTAGGGTTGTAAAAAATAAAACTATCATTATGCCACCTCTGTATGGTTGTGTCTCACAGGGAGAGACAATTGACTGGCTCTGAAGGATGACAGCAGTTTTCACATTTTTGTTGTTATTTACAGTTTATACTGTAAATGTAAATATTACTTCACACCTGTAATCCCCGAAGAAGTAAGCAGAGGAATGTAGAACATTTCCATGTTTCACTAGTTACGTTTCAATCCCACTATGTAATAGATGGTGAGCCTATTATTGCCATGTATCGGGCACATATCTAGACTCCGAACCACTACCAGAATTCTAATTACATTTTCTAACAGAAAATTTTCTAATTAGAAAGTTTTTGTAGCATTCGACCTGGGAATTGAACCCGGGACCTCCTGATCGGCAGTCACACTTGCAACCAACACAACCAAGGACTTGTGATTTATATATTTTCCACTGAGATAGCTATAGGTCCTAAATGATGTACAAATAAATAGACAGATACTTGTAGTGCATGTGTATTATATACATATTTACATATAAATATATGTTACATATAAACATATAAATATATGTGAATAGAAAAGTATAACCAGGCTGTAATGAATCACATAATATATAAGGAAAAAACAGGTCTCTTAATATTGTATGTCCAATACCACGTAAACATTATTAGGGATGAGACAAATGTGATGATACTCTTGCTCTTGTACATTTTAGATACTTTCAATTTTGTATATTGATTGCCAATTTGATCAAGTTGCATGATCAACTATTGATCAAAATGCTCCAGGTTTATTTCCTTGGTGAAGTAGTATCAGAGTTGCCTAACTTGAAGATTCACCCGATATTCTATACTGGGACAGTCATAACTGATAATTCTTGAAAGTTTACCGTATTCCTCTGCCCACATGTTTGCAGATTGCAGATGTTAGTTATATCATGTTTTTCTAATTACAGGTTCACAGCTGTATAGCCTGTGGGCTCATGAGTGGAGCAAACATGGAACCTGTGCTGCTGTGTTGCAAGCGTTAAATTCGGAATTCAAGTACTTCTCCAAAGGTCTGGAATGGTTAAAGAATTATGACATAACAAGTATACTAAACGAAGGCCGCATATCACCATCAAACACTCAACGATACAAGGTGTTGGATATTCACAAAGTGATTAAAGCCAAGCTAGGTGTCAATCCCGCAATTGAATGTGTCAAAGAAGATGGTGTGAGCATGATAGATGAGATTCGGATATGTTTTGATAAGAATTTGTCATTACATAACTGTGATGGTATCAAGGCACCAACTCTGATAAGTGAGGAGCCTGTTATAACTAATTGTGATGTATCTCAGGATGTGTTGTATCCTCATTATTCCCAAGACGCTATTTATGTTCAATTGTACAAAACAGCCTTGTTCTTAAGATGGCTAACAATATAATATTATGATTTAATATTGACACATAACTATATTTCACTTAAAATAAAACAATAACCCTATGTATGAGTTTTTTATCGAGTTTGTTAATAAAAGGTAATTTATTTCAATTTTAGTTGGCTTACCCATGTTATGCAATCATTTTAACAAGGTTTGATAAATCTGACATAGTTTTTTTTAAGTTGACCAATGGTTGTGTTTGTTTGTTCTAATGAGCAAATTCTTATTTATTTGCTATCCAGAAACTAATGTGCATTATTTTTTTCAATTATTATAAAATTATATTACCATTACTTTGTTACAAATAGACAGAGCAATGTCCTGCTTACAGGGTGATTAATGTGATATATTAAAGGTTCATGCAACATGACCTAAATTTTATAAATCATTTAGTTAATATACTATTTCTTTAGTGATATAAGTAGTATATAGTGACGAACAAACTACATCTCTACTACTTTAAAGTTAAAATGTTAAGCGAGTCCTGTCATGTTAACTCAGTTGAATAAATTTATATGGATATATATGGATTTTTACTTAAAAAGTCTTGATGTACTTAAGAATAACGGTGATTAAAGTTAAACAATGTGTGCTTACTATGACATTTAGATTTACTATGACATTTGGGTTATACAACCTGCATATTGTTAGAAATAAATTATTTTAATATTTATCACAATAGTTTTATTTTAATTACAATTCAAACATTTAACTGCTTTTTTGACAAGGGATAGTCTATTTCAGATAAATGGTTTGTGAGAGATTTGTAAATTGTTTTCTATTTATTCTTCTAAGTAGGCGGCCTGTTCTACCACACTATAGTTCACTCCTAATTTAGAAAATAATACATATAAGGTCTTTATATGAAAAAAAAATAGACTAAACCAAAATTTGTTTTCTTCCATGATCTGTGTCACTACATAATTATCAAATAGAAAAAAAAACAGATACAAGAATGCGGCTATCAATTATTAACTTCTAGGTATGAAAAACATTCACGCAAAAACAAAACTTATATTGTGAAAAGAAAATACTACAAAAAAAACGTAACTGTAATCCCCGAACAGGTAAGCAGAGGAAAGCAGAACTCTCACGTTTCACCAGCTACGTTTACGTCCCATTATGTAATAGGCGGTGAGCCTATTGCCATGCATCGGGTACATATCCAGACTCCGAACCACTAGACAATCAAATTTTTTTTTAAATGTAGTGTTAGACCCGGGAATCAAACCTGGGACCTCCCGACAGCTAGTCGCACTTGCAACATTTGTAACCAACACCACCAACGAGGCAGTCTACTATTACAATCCGATTCAAAAAAACTCGACGTTAAATTCTCCATTACAGCAATAAAATTTACCAATAAACCACTACTTTAGTTGAGGTTTATTCAATTAACACAAATGTGTTGCATCAACACTAATAGTTTTTTATTAATTTTACAATGACAACTAGTCGGATAGTTCTCGAACGACCTAGGTAGCAAGACCACTCCGGTAGGTTAAATATGCGTACTAGTTAATCGATTGTCTCGCTCTAAGAACGCTAATTTTACGTTACGTTAGTATATGCCAATACATAAATACATGTCTTATATTATTGCACTTATAATGTTGCGGGTGTTTGGGTAAATATAATCAGATAAAATAAATTGATCAATATATATTATTATTAATCTGTGGCTACCCGAAACACGCACATTCGAAGGAAAGCAGGTCCCACAAACCAATGAGCATATTAATATAATAAATAAGAGAATGAATGTTATAATATGCACAAGATCTTACCTGAACAATATTCAATACAAATAAAACAAAATTTCGGACACGAATGTTTATTAAAAAAGGATTTTAGAGAAATTCTGAACGCTCAAAATACACAATTGGATTAGACGATTTTAATAATTAAACATTCTTGGAAGCGTAAGGAATCAAAATATTTTTACACATTCACTTAAATTAATTCAGTAAAATATGATCAAGAATTTAAATATTGCTGAATAATCCTAGCAACCGTTTGGTGGATCCTAGTTTTTTAACTCTTTAAAGTTATACTTAAGCGGAGCTCAGAAATCAGGAACTAATTGGGAGGTTATTTTCGATGACTAAATTGCTCTACCTTTAGTATCATTATATTATAGCATAAATTTAAAGTTATGATAGACAGTTAAAGGTCTATGCTTAATGAAACATAATATTTACACAATCATTGTGGCAAGGTATATTAGTTAATTACAGTTGGGTTCCTCAAATTTCAATTGATAGTTTTCTATATAATTGAACAAAACTGTGCTTCACCGCGAGAATTAATAATAGGTATGTCTATAATCCATATTTATTATTGTGACTATTACCCCAGCTATAACCTGGCTGGCTATGGGCTAAATTATCATTATAATTTTATAATGTTACAACAGTCTTATGACATTAATTTGCAGCAACTTATTCAATGTATAACTTTAATGTTCCATTTAACATAAGCTTAAATACAACATAAATATTCATACATATCATACACATATGGATGTCACAGAATAAAATGAGTTTGGTTACTGCTCTATATCAAACATAAATTTGACATCATAATATAATTAATGAGTTAGCTGCATGTAACACAATCTAACTAATTTAACACTCAAATGATCCAAAACCCAGAGAATTTACAATCAAAGTCAGTTTGGGCACTGTGATTGAAAATGCACACGATATCACAGTTTGTGCTGAAGCATTCACATCCACCTCGATATCTCAACTTTGTGACACTTGCAATCACATTCCCTGCCCCTTTGACACAATGATCACTGCGGACGGCACCAGTCCTGCAAATACAATAAAAAGGAAATGATTTAGGCATATACACATGTTATATACATGTAATGCAAAAAATAATTTTAGATTACATAAAATCATTAAAGTCTTAAGAAACTAAGATTTATATTTTAGCCTTCAATATTTATTGTCTCTATATAAAAAATCCTGTATTACTTATTGTTGTTGTATCAACAATAACACAAATGAAATTGTGGGTATCAGCTAGTCTGGAATAATCATAACAGTGCTAAATAATCATATTTAGTTCCTGTGCATTCTATTTAAAGACTGACAGAATCACATAAAACTGTGTTTGTCACAGGTGTGTAGTTTACAACGAGATTTGACTAGTTTGATTACATCCCAATGCAGAATAACAGTATGCCAGTATCTGTACACTGGGAAAAATTCCCGACTCTGAGCCACTACCAGAATCTCTTAAGTTATGACAAACAGATAGTTGAAATGTTACGATATATAAAATAAAAAATATGAATAAATCTACCTAACACATCCAAAGGCTTCTCATAGTCTTCACTGGTGAATATCTTCTTGGGAAAGGTGGTCATCAGCTTAATGTTTGAAAGATGGGAACATTCCTGACTATTCATTTCTAAGAATAATCTGGAAACAAATTATTTCGTAAACAAAATATTATGCATGCACTCATTAGCTTCACTGCATATTTTTAAGAATTACACTTCCTGCAATGTATGCCTGTGTGCTTAAGATAATATAAACTAGGAAGAATATTTTATTAAAGTTTTAAATTCATTTGAATATAAATAGATTATAGCACCTTTTTATATTACAGATAAGAAAATTGAATTATACCATAATGTAGGACTTACCTAACAGCAGTCAATTGCTCCTTAGCACCAAATGTATGGGTCAGAGACTTGCCATCAGGCAGTCTTAACTGTATACGGGCTTGGTCATAGCACACCTTGGGTGCTGGAGACGTTGGTTGTGGAGCAGGCGCTGGGGCTGGCTCTGCTTCCAGAGGCTTCTGACCAGATGCTGCCAATCTGTAATCATTGAATGTTAACAAATTTCAATATATCCTATATGAATTTGCAAAATAGTAGTTGTGAAATACAAACAAATCAAGCTCTATGTTTAAATCCTAATAAAACAGGTTTCACACCTGTTTTCATGACACTGTCATTTTGGTGGCAATTTTCTATACTGGGGCATAAAAATCACAACAAACAATGCAATGATACAAAGCAAAAAGTTTTTGGTGTATAACTTTCAAAAGCGGACAGAATTACTTGACAGTTTTCATATTTTTACCAAAGAACAAAACAATTGAAACAAACTTAGACAATTAATTCTACTGATAATGGCAACCATAATAATCAGTCATAATCTAACAACATGTGGAATTTCAACCTATTCATAACAATTTCGAGGAATACTCACTTCCGTGCTTGTTTGTCAGCTTCAATTTGCGCCCGGACTCTCTCCCTGGCTTTCTGGTCTTCAATTTTCTCTCGCCGTCGCTGCTCCACAAGCTTTTGCATCTCCTGTTCCTGCAGACGCAACTTTGCGTCCTGCATGTCCTTGCCTGACTTGATCCGAAGACGCTCCCGCTCTAGTGCTTCAGCCTGAGTAGTTTTTGCAATAATTAAATTCACCTATGCTATGGTGAATAGTAATGGTTCCAACACTTTAGCTATAAATCTTTAATAAATGAAAATATTTTATGTATCTGTTAAAAGATTTCTTTTTAATTACACAGTCATACGGTGCAGTACCACTGGATTCAGAAGGCTCAGGACCGAGAGAAGTGGTGCCGATTATAACAGCCCTATCTTAACCGTAGACCTGAAAATGCTGATGATGGTGATGACACAGAAAATAATAAACTAGTAGTACATGTATCTAGTACACCTGGTACCACATTCACAGTCTCTTTTATTGTGAATTGGCTACTTTTACATAGTCTGTTTTATCCGTTCGATTAGTTACAATAACAATCAGATATTAAATGTGTGAACTATGTTAAAGAAATTTGTATCATAATAATTGTATTTATATCATAATAAAAACATCTCAGATATTAATGTATTGCAACCTAAAACACCCTTGAGCCCAAAATTATAACAGCAAGTATAATTAGAGAACAGTAAAAATAATTTTTACTTAATTATTATATTATACTTAATATTACATTACTAATTATATAATTATTAAGTATAGTGATATCCAGTAATACTTAATATTATTATATCTCCTGAAATTCACATTAATTTAATATATATAAGGGCCAAATATAATTTATTCATAGGTTTTATAACTATTAATCTAACCTTTTCCCTTTCCTCTCGCTCCTTTCGTTTCTGTTTCATTCTCTCCTCGAGTAGTGCTAGCTGGGCTTTCTTTTCTTCTTCAGTGAGTGGCTTCTTTTCTTCGGTAGATTCAGAGAAGCTGCTGTGGTTTGTTTTGGCTGCATGGAACTGCATTTCATCATGGTTTTTGAACAGTTTACCACACTCGTCGCACTTTAATGATTTGGCTTCTGCTGGTGGTTCACTGACAGGCACGTCTGTGGACGTAGTGGCTTCGGACGATGCCGGAGCAGAACTTGAGCTGCCATCGAGGGTGTGCCCAGCTCCCATCGCAGGGTCATCAGCGTGTGCCAATAACCACTCCATAGCTGGCTCCACACCCTTATAATTTGTTACAGCCAAAGCTTTTTCTCTGCAAAGCGAGAACAATATATTATAACCTAATTTTATAAGTATATGAATTGACTAATTATAAGGATAGGATACTTACGCTTTTTCCTTAGGGAACCCCATTTCAATTAACGTTTGTATTTCAGCCATTTTATAGTAATCAAATAAATCTATTAATTTAAATAAAATGTATTTTATCGGATAGGTACTGAATACAATAAAAGTCACTTTTCATCGCTCTACAACTGTCACCAGCTGTTTTTTTTCTTTAAACAGATATAACAAAACTAAAATGTGTAGCTGATATTCAAAAATTATTTAGCGAATATAAATTGCATTTCATTATTATACATCGAGATATAATTTTATTAGTGTTTGTTGGTGCTATTTCATTGATTATCTGTTAACCACTTCTTTTCATTTATGACATTTTATCATAAAACCGTTATTTTCGAAATAGAGTTAATAAAATCATTTTGAATCTCTCGAGAATTTTATTAATTTGTTAAATAACTATTATACAATGTCAACTCAACGGAAACAAGGAAGACGAAAAAGTATGCAACACAGCGATCCTGGAAAAATATTGGATTTGGTCATGAACCTCACTGATGGAATTTGTGCTGACTTGCAAATAAAAGTTAATTCTTATGTATGTTTTTTAATATGTTAAGTTGTTCCATGTTTCATTTTTATAACTTATTTATAACTTTTATAACTTATACGTTGTTTAATTAAGCAATGGGAATAATTTTGTACTATTACCGTCATTTTGATGCAAATGTTAGCATGTTATTAATTTATATTTTTCGCAGCTAATTGAAGAATGCGAAGCAGATACGGTGCTACTCATCGTAGTTCATGGAACTGGAAACGAAGCTTTTATCGAAGCAGTTGGTTCAACAGCTATGCCCCGTAAACTAAACATATGCGTAAGTTCTACATCTAAATTACGATCTATGGTTTTAATGTTTTATTGTTACATGCAGTAAAGATTGCTGCTTTAATTCTTTAGATTCCTCACAACTAAGGACTGTAATTCCATTTTATGTTATCAGTAATTCATTTGATTAAATAAACTAAAAATACAAAATAAGTTATGCATTATATGTTTGGAAAGTAGAATTTTAAATGTCGAACAAAAATATTTTGTAGGAAAATAATTTTTATTTATTTTATTTTACCGTAGATGACCCACAAACTATGCGAAGTACTGAAATCTTCAACGGAACAAACGGAGATGTTTGCTCATTTCGGAGCTGATTTCCAAGCTATCGTTACACCAGTAAGATGTTCATATAAATGATTGTAAGAAATGTGCTTCTGTGAAAGTATCTGAAGGTATTGTCAAGCTACCCATTGTTAATGAGATTATATAAAATTGTAGAAAGATAGTAACTAGGAGAGTTACTGTCTTTTCACCATTTTATATATTCTCTACGATTATTTAAGGTGTTAAGAAATAACTCTTACTTTCATTTTAAATATCTATTTTCGATCCGACATATGGGTATTTTTGCTAGGTATTTGAATTTAAATAAAAATATCCTTTTTGTCTACCCCAGCACATATCTAAAGACAGTCTGAAGAAACGCATCGTGTTGTACCCTGTAGCCGACAAGCCATTCTCCGTCATTGTGTGCGTGGTTGCACCTAAGGAGATGGAAGAAGTCGTCGCGTGTATCGTTCACGAGTGTTTCCTGTACGTTGCACGATGTTTATATTGTATTAGTTTGAATATGAAATGAAATTAAGTCGATTATTTACCTCAGATGATTCGTAACCGGTGGAGTGTAGTAAGCACATACCCAGGTTACGTTTACGATCCAATAAGGAATTGGGGGTGAGCTTACTGTCACACACCGGAAAAAAATTCATATTTCAGAAAATTTTACTAATAGAAATTTTAGATAAAAATATAACTTACAAAAATTCAAAAGTACTCGAATCGGACCCCTGACTCAGAACCTGACCAGAACTCGACGTTGAACTTGTAGAGGCCCATTTGCGCTTTAAACCACTTGAGTAACGAAACAGTCTCGAGTCAACGAACGTTCATTATGTTTTTTGACTACTAGATTTTGCTGGCCGGTGCTGAAGCAAACGGTGGCTCTCGAATATGAATGTACTTTGAAACAGAAATGTCAGCAACTTCTTCGTGTTGCTCGGCGGCTCTTTAGTCAAGTATGTGGACGTCCTTCATAAAAAAAACAGTTTAACAAATGTCATCTGTATTTTATCCTACTTTTCACTATAGATAAATTGTAAAAAGTTTATGTGTCATAATATTACTTAATATTTTTATCTATGTTATCAGAAAAATATTATAAAAATGTATTAGGATAATTTGAATGATTTTTTTTCGGTCACGAATCATTGGCAGAAAACCACTAATTACTAAAACCATTGTTGGTTGGTTGTTGAGGTACTGCTTTTGTAAGACGGTGTTTGCAAATGAATGTCGTTAGAAGTTTTCATACGGTCGAATGAAATCAAATATGCATTATACAAGCCAAGTTACTTATACGTGTTGAAAAGTATTTCCTCAATTCCGAAGGTCGCCTCTTTGAGTACTCTTCTTCGGATAGCGATGGGACAAGCCAAGCAGCTGACCAAAGCGGAACACTGCTCAGTCATGCTGATCGACATTGACACCATGGAACTCGTTAATCTCACCTACAGTCCCGGGAAACAGACCGTGAGCTCTTTGCTCTTCACTGACTCATTAATTTACCACATTTTAATGTTAGGTTTAACCCATTCTGAACGAAGGAAACTGATGGCTTAGTAACAGCACTTTTTGTTACTGCAGCGTTAATTCATCACAACAGCGTCACAAAAAAAAAGTTTTACCATCCTACCAGGAGTCCGTTTACATATATTATCATTTGAAAATGAAGTTGGTGTTACTTATTACGCCATTTTGCAACTTATTTCTTATATTTATCATAATGTCCTTAGTTTTGGAATTAAAAGGACGAAGATTTTCGATACCGTCCATAAATAGTACAATAACTTTGCCAAAAACTGATAAAAATATGCTGTTATGTTTCGTATTAGATTTATTGCATGCTTGAAATATTGGCGCGCCAAATTTTTAAGCATGTTTCAATTCAACCTCAACCAAAATGTACAGTTTCAACCATGTTTTGAAGGACGACAAAGAGGCCAAGGAACGTCGGTTTCCCATGAACATCGGCATAACTGGGCAAGTAATAAATACTGGCAACCTGGTGAACGCCAAGTCGGTCAAGGACCACCCCGCCTACAATCCCGATATCGATTGTTGTCCCGGAGTGGATTGCAAGTTTGTTGAGCTTTCGTTTAAATTTTTCGTTTTCGAAGGTATATTTCTACGGGCTTAAAAAAGCGTCTTGCTAGGCATTTTAAAATTAAACTAGAAACATAATCAAACTACTGTAGAAATATTATATGAGCGGTTTTTTGAACTAATGTATTATTTTAGGATGACCAATTTCGAAACGACCCTGTAACTTCCTCAGTGGAATATATAGTAGTAAAGAATTACTGGTTATGTCACTACCTACAGGTAATTCTTTATTACTGTACATGTTACCGAGAGATAGTCACATCTTTCACGTACATTGTGCATGGAATTCAGAAGACGACATTATTTCAAGTATAATTTTTTTCATGTAAATATACATTTACATTAGTCGTTTTTCACGAAGCAAGGCTTGGTAATGATAAGATGACTAAGTCATTCGTAACTTGAGGGTGATAAAGGCGTTAGTGACTTCACTGGTTTAGTTATTGTCAGCTGGTAATCAAATGGTAATGAAATATTTACATTAAAAACGTTTTGCAAATATATAGATGCAGGATTTAACTCGATTTCAAATGGAATGTACGTGAAATTCAAAATGTACAAAATACGAAATTAATTTAAATTACGGACTGCGACGGTCCAGCGACTGCTCGCCCGATTGAGCTGGGTGCTGGCGACTAGTTGTGATACATCTAGCAAATGTCCTACTTAGTGATATTTGGTAATTTATGTCCTACTTATGTCCTATTTATTGTCCTACTTAGTGATGTTATGGACGTTAACGCGGCTGATTTTGATATAGTTTCTTCTCTCTTAAATGTTGTGCAAGCCTGTAATTTAAGTGCATAGATATAACTATTTTTCTCGTGTAACATTAATTTAAGGT